>JAIQCU010000487.1:0-47061 GCA_022114935.1 Leptestheria dahalacensis | reverse complement strand
AAATAGATAGATAGATAGATAGATAGATAGATAGACAAACAGACAGACAGACAGACAGAAAGATACAGACAGACAGATAGATACACAAATATACAGTTAGAAAAGTAGATGGATAGACAGATAGGTAGATAGATAAAACACATATAGATATGGACACATACATAGATATGCGTAGGCATAATGCGGTCATCATTTAATCGCTAATCTACTCTTCATAGTTCAGTAATATTGAGGCCGGCAAAGCCTTTTCAGGAAGTACTCGTATGTGCTTGCTAGTATACATGGAGGTTGTTGGGCCACTACATTTTGTTTCGCAACCTTAGCGTTCCCAAAACGCTGAATGCCCACAAAAACGCCGAGGAGAATCCGCGCACCAGTCACGTGCACGATGATTGATTTTAATAGCATCTTGCTAGAATCAATCACACAACAGCAGAATCGCGTATAATTATACGCTGACCCACAAGTCCAGGCTGGTAATATGACTTGTTCTTTTTTAATAATTTTTTCTGGTTGAAGAATACAAGTTCCTACATCCTGGGCTTGCGCGCCGTCGTCTGCTTGAATCTGCCGTAAGCCAACATTGGGACACAAATGCCGCATGCAAAATTCAGACCAAATTCAGACTTCTATTGCACGTTCGTATTACGCGTTTTCAGTATAACTTTCAGCAGACTGAAGTCAGTTTCAGTAGGATTACGCGTGCATCGCAGCAGTTCGGACTAGGTCATTTTTCATCGAGCTTTTTCTGTATTCAGCAGCAAGAAACATGCGATTCAGTAAGGACATGGCCTGCTGAATTTAGCGTTGAGTGGTATAGGGTGCTCCCTAACAGTGTAGCAGACGAACTCCTACAAGCCAGCCGCAACATGACGTCATCATGTCGCGTGATTCTTTATACGGTTTCGTAACCTTCAATCCACGAAACATGGAGTCTTGCACCATTCCCTGTTAACAAGTCGTCAACTTTTATAGCTAAACCAAAATAACGCAATCTTTCCATATATGAATTTCAGTAAAACTGAGCGAGATGACGGAACTTTACTCAGCTCTAGCGCGGAGAGAATCCGTTCAACTGATCGGCAGACCGCCAAGATGGCGGACGCAACAAGTTTCCTATAGATTAAAGTCACTAACCATTAATAACAGGCTTGTTATGCTGCCATGTATATAAAGGCGACATTTCCCATTCTGCCGATTCATTTTGCGCTTATTTGAAACCTGTTTCCAGGGGTGCGCTTGGACGGAGGTTATATAAGGGAAGAAAAAGCACAAGACAGCAACCTGGTAGCAATTGGCTGTTTTGATATCATCCGATGGCTGCGCTGTGTTTGGGGAAATCCTAAGAGCGTTTTGTATGTAACACAATGGGTTTCTTCGAGCTGAGCTTCATTTTTCTCGATCACTTTGTCAGGCGTCGTTTCCTCTCCTCGGCCGTGTCCTTCTCAAGTTGGACAATTTCAAATGCTTCAACTTAATCGACTTGTAATCAGTCCTATCATCATTACTTAAACGAGGTTATTCAAACGTATCTTAACTTCATATAGTTGTTGGTCACTTAGTCTTAAACTGCCGAAGTTGTATTTCATATTGAAATAAATAATAACAATATAACATCCTTTGTTTTAATTAACTTTTACTCAGTTAAGTAAATTTAACTTAACAAGAACATTTAAGACATCCATTCTTAACTATATTACAAGATAGACAAGTTCTTTTACAAAGTGGGATTTAAAAATGGTTCATCTGAAATGACGGGAGAAACCGCGTCGAAGCGAAACCTGGCCAAAGTGGTCGTCCACCTTGTGACGCAACAATAGGAAAAGAGGCCTTATTCATCGCATCTATTGTGCGCTGGTTTTCTTCGAAACTCCCTCCAAGAAGGGGTGTGCAGCAGCAGCAGCACCAACAGCAGCTGGCTGCTGCTGCTCAGCCTGGCATACTCTATTCAGGTTCAGCCGTGCACAGCTTCCAGTAGCAACCAGTCAAGGACGTCATCTGCTCAAAGATGACAAACCTCAACAGTTTCATCGTAGAAAAAAGTAAACTAAAAAATAAATAAAAGGATAACAAAGTTAAGCACAGAATACAAAAGAGAGAAGAAGCGGAAAAAATTGCAGAGGGCATCGCCATTTTCCATCCGGATGACTCCCGAAATGACTCACTTACGATTCCTTCAGTTCGAAAACACACACATGATTCAAAAGAGAATCTGAATTTGCTATCTCCATCTTCCATCCAAATGACTCAATGATTCTCGATATGACTCACTTATGATTCCGAAACGATTCGTTCAGTCCGAAATCACACACATGATTCAAAGAGAATCTGAATTATCTGCTATAGCCATTTTCCATCAAAATGACTCACTTGTAAATCCCAAACGGTTCATGAGCAATGATTCAAAAGACAATATATAATTGCCACCGCCATTCTCCATCCAAACGACTCAATGACCCTCGAGTGACTCATTTATGATTCCCAAACGATTCCTTCAGTTCGGTGTTACACACATGCCCAATAATTCATGAGAATCTAAAATTGCTATCGATATTTTCCATCAATTGACCCAATGACTCTTGAATGACTCACTTATAGTTCCTTCAGTTCAAAATAGCACACGTTCCAGGACTGTAAAAAAACTAGGACTCAAAAGAGGATCTATAATTTCTATAGCCATTCTTTTTCTAGATGACTCAATGATTCAAGAATGACTCACTTATGATTCCAAAATCATTCCTTCAGGTCGAAATCACACAACGAGCCAAAAGACAATCTAAAAATGCTTTAGCCATTCTCCATCTAAAATACTCAATGACTCTCGAATGATTCACTTATGATTCCCAAACGATTCTTTCGGTTCGAAATCCCTTACACGTCCAATAACTTAAAAGATAATCCAAATTTACTATCGCCATTCTCCATCCAAATGATTCAATGATTCGAGAATGACTCAAATTACGATTCCCAAATCATTCCTCGAGGTCGAAATCGCACACGTTTTGGAAAAGATAATCTAAAATCGCTATCGCCATTCTCCATCCAAATAACTCAATGACTCTCGTGTATGACTCACCAATGATTCCCAAACGATTCCTTCATTTCGGAATCACTATAACTACAATAACTCCTTAAATAACGATTCTGAGAAAGGGAGAGGAATCTTTCAATGCAAACCGGAAGCTGCGATAAAGACAGAAATATCCCTCTAAAAAAATAAGTAAATAAAAGGACTTAATAACAAAGACGAGTGATAAAATCATCCGGGTTCTTTGTTAACTTTGCGAATTCTCCTAGTTTTATCAGCCTTTTTCGCAGTTTCCCCCTCCATTCGTACTTGCAGGGGGACATGACTGGGAGCTTAACGAAGTGGTCATAACTTTGATATATTCAAAAGACGGTTAACATTAATTGAATTACAGTATGAAATAAGTTTATGCTTAAATAACTCATTTCTTGATTTACACTTCCGCGGTTTTAAAACCTCAAGGAAGACATTTTTGGGTTTCTCCTTTTACAATAGAACACCACGTGATTTACTGAAGAGCTACTCACTGTGTGGTAAGTGGATTATATAGGAAACAGAACCTTTGCTATAAAATCACCAATCGATTTCGATATTTCAAATCGATATTTAAGTTGGATTGTTCCGCGCGGTTCGCCAATAAAACTGCTCATCCTGTTGGAAAACAACATGGCGCCCCTTAATGGGCTTGTCACTCGGTATAAATCTGTTTTGGTTTCACCTCCGTGAACTGGTGAATGGCAGCATGGGAACGGAAAAAAGAATCTATCTATCCAGCTATCTATCTACCTATCGTTTTCCGCCCAAGAAAGAAGAGAAGAAGTAGAACCTTTAAGAAAAGCCAAGGCGAAAAAAGCAACAAGAAATAAATCACGCAGGGGCGAAAAAAGGACGCGCAAGTCATGGCGCAGTTGTTGGCAACGTGGCGCCTGGATAGGTCCAGCGGAAGAAAAGATGGCCAGTCACCTGCCGACTGGCTACTCGTGCACTTGCTTTCCGCGTTCATAAACTTTGAATCCTTCAAATGTTACTCAACAATCCAACTAGACTGTTGCTAATTCAAGTTCGTCTTTGTTGTTGACTGTATTGTTGAGGAAGATTGCAAAAACCAATCGGGCGACAATGTGGAGGTGGTTCGGTTCAATACTCGGGAAGCCGCCAACGGAGACTGGGTAAGTTAACTGCCGTTAATTTAATCAAACGATAAATTTAAACGACCTTGACCCTGCGTAGGGGCAATACCATAACCGTTGTAATTAGATTTGTTAGATAACTGACTGCTAAGTGATATCATACAACTCCTGGTGATGTTGATTTGATATCGATCGAGTGAACAGGGAGTTGCCTGTTTAGAACCATGTTACTTTGTTTCAAATCCGAAATTGATGGCTGATCATCTTGTAATTAGCATAACATGCACTTATTAACTTAATTAACAATACTGTCATAATTGATATAATGATGCAGTCAATAACCGGTAATAACGCGATGTAACTATTCACGATTAATGAAGAAAACCGTTGACCGTTTGACCTTTTGAATCTACTACACTAAGAGTGTCAACTAGTTTGAATAATTTACCTTAAAGTTAAAGATTCTAGAAATATACCAGCGATTGCATTTTCACTTTCATTAATGGGTTTTCCGGAGCGTGAGAGAGGTTTACACGTTTTTTAACGTCTGAGCAGCATTCCCACTAATTGAGAAGGATACAAAGGGCCATTGTATTAAACGGAACTGCGTACAATCAGTACTTGTCAGTACTTCGTTCAACAGTTGTTTAATATCTTATACAAGCCCAGCACTTAATATAGTCAGCTTTTATTGCGGCTTAAAAAAAACGAACTGGTTGGGTCGAAAAGAAGTTGCAATACAGGCAGAGCCCTCTAGCGGCGTTTCGCTGAATCTCGTTCTCCGCAACGGGCGCCATCTTGTCCCGTGCCGGCGTCGACGAGTTTTCATGGCCGCAGTCTAGTTTCACGTCTTTTAACGAAAATTTCATGTCGTTTTTCAAATTATTTAGTCTTGCTAATTTTAATTAAATACCGAAGTAAATAGTTAATGAGCGTAATAATCGATTGATTCAGGTTTCTTCATGTTGCATACGACAAAATCTCGGCGTTTACGGTCTAATTTAGTAAAGGAATAATTGAAGATGGATTAGCGGACGATTAGGTTGGAAAATGTGCGCTAGAACGACAGCAGCTGCACAAAGAAGTGCTACCTAATGGCGGAGGTCAAGGAGGTCAAGTCGTGAGTGTGATTAAGTCGCTCTTTAGCAAGCTGTATACGGCTTTTGTAGAGCCATGTTATACTTGACTAATGTTACATTATTTCTAATAAAATTTAATATCTTCATTTGTAATTAAAATGGAGCGCGTCAATAGTGATGGTTAACACTTGATACCAGTTTCGAGCTGTAAATAGGAAAAAGTTGATTGCTTAATACTCCTGCATTTTCAAAGTTATAGTAACTCCAAAAATACTGAACGTAGCTCTAGTGGTACGGAATGCACTATTGAAGTTTCCTTAACATCGGTCTGTTGGTTCGGGTAAAATAAAATCCTAAACTTTGAAAATTAGCACATACTATTCAGAACCCTGGTTTTTCTGCCCTAGACTGTACACGGTAATATGAATTACTTATCATTTAAAAACACCCAGTTTAAGCGATTCCAATAGTCGATTTCAATGCAGCTATTCTGATGATTGCGTATGCAAATGATCTGAGCAACTGTCGTGATATCTGCGTGATCGTATTAGCAAACTTTCGCGGAACGGTCACGACCATATTCTAACGAGATTCATGGAATTTACATCGAATCACCTGCCAGCTTTACTGTCATTATCTAGCTTTGTATTTCTATTGACTGCCGGATATGACTCGATTTAATTATAATGATAATTACAATGATACCCGTAAAAGTGATACTTTATTTATCTTAAAATAAATAATGATTGTTTCTGTCATCAATAAAATATAATATTACTAAAAATGACGACGCCTAATACAAGAATCAGGTCAGTTGTAATAAAACACTGGCCGCACGTTATCTCCGATTATACCTCGATCCAAATTAGATCAATATTTCACTTTGACTTGCCTTTTCAATACTTAGTATATATCATCGCAAATGAGGTACGACATTGTCTTGATATCCATCCTTGGCTTGCACGGCGTCGTCTGCTTGAATTCTGCCCATAAGCCAACATGGCAACAAACGGTAGGCACCATTTCCTATCTCCGGCGCTCTAGCAGACGAACCGAGACCAACTCGTGCAAGCCAAAGGATGTATTTAACTAAGCCTGCGTATTGCACTATCACTGATGTTTTCCTACTAAAGTCTTTGATTTCTATTTTTCTGTAATAAAAAAGGCGATTTTAAGATACACGAACATGACGGAACGTTTACCTTTTTCTTTGGTGGAAAATTTGGGTCAGAGCAAACTATAGTGCGCGCGTCAGCCATTACTTATTTTTCTAAAGCTTGTCCGTGGGTCATTCAGTCATGCAAGGGGTTGGGGGGAATGGGGGTTGGAAACGGGTAATTCGCGCTCTTTTTCCATCTAACGCCCGCGTCCTTTTCCATCGTGATTTAACTCGCCTTCGTGGGTCCGTGGGTCCCGAAAAAAGGACCAAAACACCAGAAAAGAACACGGAAAAGGAAGGACTTGGTTTTCGTTGCCTTTAGACACTTTTCATCGCTTTTTATCCGTTGATTTTGAAATCAATCTGGCAACGCTGATGTAACAATACAAGTATTTGGCAACGCTGCTAATCAGCTTATCAGCAAGTGACCGTTTCTATCGGAGCCTAATGATGGGAACATCACCGTTGTTAAATGGGCTTAGCGTAAGTTATTATAGAAAACCGTCGAGAAAATGTGGATTCAGCACAGCTGGTTGACGGAACGCCGCCATTTTGATTGTAAATCCGGGCGCGCGAAAACGTGAAAGGAAAAGCGTGGCAATGCTGGAAAGTCTAAACTTTTGTCACGCGTAGTGAAATCTCGTCCATCGTTTTCTAATGCTGAATAACGATAGTGTACCAATTCCCTTTAAAAAAAAATAGATCTCTTTCTTTCTCTCTCTCTCTCTCTCTCTCTTTCTATTTCTCTCGCAGCATTGAAAAGAAACCCAAAGAAAGAAGGAGAAAGAAAAGAAAGTAAAAAAAGGGAGAATGAATTGAAGAAAGAAGAAAGAGTAGAGAAGAAAGTTTAGGGGCACGGAGAAGGAGAAAGAGAGAGAGAGAGAGAGAGGTCAAAGCACTGTGCAAAAGGGAATCTGGAATCATCGATACCTCCTTCAGGGGCTAATGAACCGTTCAAGCTGAGAAACGACAACAAAACGTTTGAAGGGAGTTTTGGTGGACTATGACGTCACGTCACGTGACCCTCGATTAGGGTCCAATAGGCTTTGATAGCCAAGCATCAACTCCTGTGGTAAACGTTACGTTCAGAAACCTTTATCACGTAGTGAACTGGCAGGAAAACCAGATTTGTGAAACCGTTCCCACTTTGCATGGGAAGGATTATGATCAGCTGATAATCCATACCGTCAAGATGGTGGTCACCACATCATGGTTGATATATACACTGTTAAACTGAAGGTCGTAAAAAAAGGGGTCGTGGGTTTTGTGTTGGGGTCGTGTTCTTCAAAGTCGGGGTCGTCTTCGTAAAGTCACAGGGTCGTATCTTTAAGGTTGGGTCCGAAAAGTCGTTCGACCCCTTTTTGAGCGTATTGTACGACCTTACTTTAAACAGTGTATCTATAAGTGGTTTAAGTAGTATCAATACAAAATTAAGACAAAGGTTCGAGTGACCCTATAGGGCTATGCATTTCGAAGTGCCCGCCATCTTGACGGTATGGCGATCAGCAGAACCGTCTGCCTGCTGGATTTGGGCGAACATCAGCAGTTTCAGCAGTTTGCTGCCTCCGTAAGCAACCAGACTGGAACCAGAGCTGGTCCTTGAACTGCTGATAGACCTGCTGGATTTTTGCACTATGTCTCACTATACTGAAACAAAACCTTTCCTTAAAAAAAGAAACTCCTGCACTTTCCACAGTGATACCAAATTTCCATCGGGTCTTTGTATAAAGCATGTAGAAGATTAACCTACGGAGTCACGTGACGTGACGTCACAACACACAAACTCAGTAGAATCTTAGGTTTTGATTGGGTTACCTAACCAACCGCACCTAGTTAAGGGTATATAGAGAGCGATTTGGCATTTACAAAGGTTTGAGATTTTATCACCGACAAACTTATGGCTCAAGTTTGTCGAAAATTTGAGATCGTACTAAGTAACGATAGTTTAAACTACTAGTAATTTCCTACTTTTAATCGACTGAAACTACCAGAGATACAAGTCATGAACTTGCATCCATCTTTTTCATGTCATAAACTAGTGGTTTACCAGTTTTGTAATACTTAATGTACCAAACCAATCTTACTAATAGTAAATACTAAAACTAGTACCAACTGAATGAAAAGAACATCGCTATCTAGCAATCTGGTGGCGCCAATTTCGAACTGAATGCTGTGATTAGCATGGGAGGATTAACTTTAGCCAACCTGCTGCTTTAGTACATTATATCGTGCTTAACGAATTTCTATAAATTTCTTTGTTCTATGAACATGACCCATTCAGTTCTGGACAATGCTAAATGGCGTGTCGTAAAACTTGTGAGAGCCCGATTATAAACCAAGCCCTATCGTTACAACACAGAAGATTTACTTGTAAAAAAATTAAACACTGATGGGTTCCTTTGCAGCTTCTTAAGTGATTCGTGATCGACTTATGCAAATCTCCTCACGTCAGAAATGCAGTTAGATATGGAAGAAAAAATAAAAACCTTAATTGCCTACTTAGACCATGTGGGAGCCGGACATTTGTGAAAGCCCATTGTTTTGATGCACATGCCCAGTTATTACAAGTTGGCGTACAAGGTGAAAGGAAAGAAAAAAGACCGAGTTTACAAATGAAGTCATAAATATGATAATAGTTAATTCCCGACCTGCAGGTTTTGATTATAAACCAGAGACGGAAAGTAATAATTGAATTCGACCACTATAACTGCGAAGTTGCTAACTACTAAGTGACTACTAAGTTGCTAAAATGAATCTTTTCGATGACATGTCGGACACGGGTCGAAACTATAACCGTTGCTGATTAGTAAACATTCAGATTTCAATTACAACCGCCAAAACCAGACCTTTACTTTTGAGTTTGAATCTCCACCCAATGCAAAAATCAGCAGCTCGAGGACCTGCTGAACGACCTACTGGTAACCGTCTGCCTCGCTGGATTGGGCGCAATGGCAGCAATTTCAGTAGTTCCTTGTCCTTTGACCAGGAAATGTCCGGTACAGAAGCGGACATATTGTCGGAATCGGAACGGTAACTGGTTCAAAAAGTTTCAACTGTTGTTAGACCTGCTGGTTCTTGCACTGGAGAAACCAATTAAGTTTGATCGATTTGCATAGTGAAGTTGAAAGGCTGTTGCCAAGATGGGAAACTAGATGGCGCTGTCAGCAGGGTTGTTCTGGGGCGCCATTGCAGGTGCACGCGGTTGAAAGGGGGGAGGGCAGGTAAACAAGAGTTAAAACCCAAGCGCCAGGAAGTCTCGAGTCCTTCCTCTTCACCCGCTCCGCTTGCCAGTTGGGGTCGAACCGTTGCAACCTGCACACGCGGCTCCTCTGTGCTCCCGGTTGCATTCTTTCTCCTTCCCATCATCAGGTCAAAGTTCACCGCTTTACAATCGCCCTTTGAATTAGATTGACCTTGAATCTCGGTCCGTCGACTGAAAATCAAGTTTTCCACCGTTGTTTCTCATAAACGGACTTGGGAGAAGAAAAAAACGGAAGAAAAAAAGTGCAGCGCGGTGTGTTGAGGAACAGGTTTCTGGACGCCCTCGAGTGACTTTTTGACTGGGGGAAAACTATTTTTTATAAAAAAAACTCGCGTATAACCCTGTCCGTAAAAAGTTAATTTCGTGAAGTAAGGTTTCGCTAATTAAAAAAAAATTAAAAGAAAAACACGACAGAAAAATGACAACTCGTCGAGCTCCGAGAGAGGCTCCATGACGCTCACTGGTGATGATTTAAAATGCTGCTGCACGACGCTGAGCATTATTCATGGAAGAGGCGGTCCTCGAGATCGAGTGCTGCCTGAAATTACAATTCTCGTTTTGCGCGTTTCATCTTAAACGACTGCAAAAGAGTTGCGGACTTGAATACTATTAACTTAAACATTGACGACTGTCAAAAGTGAAAACTGAGCGAGGAACAAAGAAGACAACATGGCGACTAAGCGCGACAGGAAAACTGCATTTCCTTTCATTAAACCCAAGGGCAGCATTAAAAAAGATATACAGCGCTATCGGTAAGTTCTCCCCTTTTAAAGCTTTTGGCTGTTTTCCCCTTATAGGATCGATAGTTCGGTTAATAACACCGGTTCTTAGACTGTTCAGTAGTAGTCAGCAGTGTGTTCATCACAGCACCCAGTGGGAATATTTCTGGGAAGGACGACCTGGGTTTTGTTGATTTAATATCGATAATTTAGTTACTACACCGGTTATTAGCTCGTTCAGTAGCTGTCAACACTATGTTCAGCACCCAGTGGGAATATTGGGGATATGGTTGTTGACAAGATATTTGGGTTTTGTTGATTTGATAGCGATAATTCAGTCCTACACCGGTTATTAAACTTTTAAGTAGCTGTCAACACTGTGTTCAACACTCAGTGGGGATATTTGGAAAAAATGGTGTTTTAAAAGGCCATCTGGGTTTTTGCTGATTTGATCGTTTTACACCTGTTATTGAATTGTTCAGTAGTAGTCAACACTGTGTTCAACAGACAGAGCACCCAGTGGGAATATTTGAGAAAAGGATGGTTTTTTAAAAGCCATTTGGGTTTTGTTGATATAATGAGTCTCTTCCGCTGCATCACAAGGACTCTTTGACTTGGGAGTGAATTGGTAGTTTACCTGTTGATTTTTCCACGAAAAACGCTTCGTTTTCATTTGTAAATTGGCTCCTTTTAACAAGGCTTTAACTTTACTATAATTAATTTAATTCTTATATATTTTAATCAGATCAAATTTAAAATCCAGAAAAAGTTCAATTGGAAAATTAGCGTATTTATAAATAAAACAACAGTAAACTATAATCATCTATAATAGTAATTTAAATTTAGCTATGGTGTTAAAATTACTATAGGTGATTCACGTAACTTAAATTTACCTTTAATAGTTTACCATACCTTACAATCAAAGAGTAATACTCAATAAACTAATTAATTGCAAACTTTTTATGTATTGTTAATTAGCAGATGTAAAAATTCTTAATTAACGAATTAATTCAAAATTTGCAGAATCACACTCTAAATGTTTCTAGTTTATGTTAACTTCCGAGATTCTGTTGTGACTTTACAGATTGACGGTTAAATAACTAAACGTAACTTAGGTCATTTTAGTAAAGTAATATAATATTTATGTATTTTATTGATATTTAGATCGAGTTAGATTAAAGGTTGATTTAGATTTATCCAGGTAAAGTTACAAGAGTGACGAGACTGTCCGTGTGACATGGTTGCAGAGCACGAACTTTGGCCGCGAAAAGGAATTTCTGAGTGAAAATACCTTCTGCTGCTTGGGTGGTCTGTCCACTTTTCTCAACCGGGGTGGTAGAAAAGTAGAAAAATTAGACGAACGGTCCAAAACGCTTCCTCTTTTGCCTTTTTTGCCCGGTCCAGTCTATAGGGCAATACAAATGGTTCTGAATGGCGCAAAGTGTTTATATTTGTCAAAATTTAAGGTTTTGTTTTCGGCTAAATTGACCAACCAATTTCGACCAAACTTGACAGTTTTGTTGGTTACTACTAGTCCTACAACAGGTATTTTTTGGGCTGCTCTAATATGAAAGCGTAGAAGTAATTAGCAATTTTCCTCAGCAAGAACCTCAGCAAAGGCTGTACACAAGTGCTAAGATAGATAGGTAGATGTACGGATAGATATATAGATAGGTAAATAGATAGAAAAATACATAGGTAGATAGATATATAAATAGATAGGTAGATAGATGGATAGATATGTAAGGAGACAGGTAGATAAGTAAGTAGACAAATAGATAGATAGGTAATATTTAGAAAGATAGATAGATGGATGGGTAGTTAGATAGACAGATGGATAGATAGTGCGATAGGCAGACAGATAGACAGAAAGATAGGTAGATAGATGGATAGGTAGGTAGATAAATCGATAGATAGACAGACAGATATTAAATTAAAAAAAACTTATGACGTCAGAGTCACGTGACCCTTTCACAGGGGCCCCATAGATTTCATTCACAGATAATACGACTCGCTTTGATTTCACTCTTTTCATATTAATCCAATACGTAATTAGAGAAATCACGATCAAAATGTCGCCGTTTACGCAGGGAGAGCACATACGATCAGCTGATGGCCAAACCGCCAAGATGGCGGACATTCTTCCCAACCAATACCCCCCACAGTCTGAGGGACACGAGATTTTCCGTGTCCGTTTGGCTCGTTAGTGAAATCTGATAACTTCTGCCAGCAGACCGTATTGTTCTAACGAGGTTTTCGAGCCTAATTCGTTGTGAAAGGGATTCACAATTTGTCAACTGTGGCTGTACGTTTCAACGGGGCTTCCCTGTCCCCAACCGTTTCTGCTACAAAGACCATTTATCTCGTTGTCGACCCGAGACAAAGCTTCTCAGTATACCACATTAGCTATTTACACTATCTTGTTGTCAGACGATGTATTCCTGCAAAGCAAAATCCAGCAGGTCGAGAACCTATACTGAACGACCTACCTGCTAACCGTCTGCTAACCTGCTGGATTTGGACGAATATCAGCAGTTTCAGCAGTCCATGCCCCCATGTCTGTCTATCTATCTATATCCCTTGAAGTATCTATCCACCTATCTATCCATCTATCTAACTATCAATTCGTCGATCTATATAAACTCTTCGGTGTTGCAGGTGGCTTTTTCTCTGTTGGGGTTACACAGCGAAAGGGGATAACAGAAATGCGCGTTGGGACGTTTTTGCACCGAAAAGGTGCATTCGCTATTGTTATAGAGTATTCTGGGAAAAAGCCAACGTTGGGATGTGATATCTTAAGAAAAGGGTCGAAAAGTTGGCATGATTTTTACGACCGGGGTGTGAAAATTCACAACCCCGGGGACAGGCAGGAAAAGACGTTATTATTCATACAGCAAGGGGTGAATCTCATTTACCTCTGGAATTTTCACATTTTTATTTATTGTTTTCCATCAGGTTCTTCTCAGTTTTCCTTGCATGTGTTACATGAATCTTGGAGATTCTGTGAAGATTCCCTGAAAAAAATGATTCTTATTATTAATTGGAAATTGAACAATGTGATGATCGGAGTGGTCCTTTAACAGGACCCTGATATTGTGCGATATTGATTGATATTTATTTGAATATTACAGTAAAAACGCGTGAGCTGTATCGACTAATGTAATAAGATGTTATATCCATTAAATTTAATTAGTGCAGTTAGAAATTTAATTAGTTACAACTGGGATTGGATTTAGCAGATAAACTGGTGGAATGTAATTGTCATGGAGACACAAACCTTTCCGTGATTGCGACGCGGTTTTCACTTTCGCCCGGACCGTTTTGCGGTCTATGTACCGCGGGCCGAAAGACCTTGAGAATGTCGCCGTTGTTTTCGTTGTGTCCTGGGCTCGTTTTTCCCAGAGGATCCCGCCGGGGTGTGCGTAGGGCGGGTTATTCATCGTAACTGTGAAAAATACAAAATGCTTCAACATTGTTATGGTAAACTCGCAACGGTCTGCGGTGTTTATGTGTACCTTACTTACTCAGATAGATGGATGAATGGACGGATAGATCAACAGGTAAATAGAGATAGATAGGTAGGTAGATGGGTATACAGATAGATAGATAGATAGTTAATAGACAGAGAGATACATAGATGAAGATAAACGAATAGATAGATCGGTAGTTAGAAGGATAGCTAGACAGATAGGTTGATAGACAGATAAATGGATAGGTGGATGGATAGATAGATAGATAGATAGATAGATAGATAGATAGATAGATAGATAGATAAATGGATAGATGGATGGATAGATATATAGATAGGTAGATAGATAGATAGATAGACGGATAAGTAGGGTAGATAGACAATTGGATAGATGGATAGATAGACAGATAGACAGATTAGATAGACGGATAAGTAGGATAGATAGATAGAAAGATAGAGAGAGATAGATGGATGGATAGAAAGATAGAAAAACAGACAGACAAGGGAAAGATAGAAGACAGATAGATAGATAGACAGATGGTTAAATAAATAAGTACATAGATAGATATGAAAGTAGGTAGACAGACAGATAAAAATGTAGATTGATAGTTAGGTTAATCAACTAGTTAGTTAGTTAGATAGTTAGACAAGATAAATAGATTAACAGTAAGAATGATGTAAGTTAATTATCGGACCTCTGACATCTTCCCCATTTAGAATCCAGCTTCATTCAAATTTTAGAGAATACGAATTAAAATTCCATTGGTGCGCTAATTCCTTCACATCAACACATTTAACACTAATATGGGGATTTTATTAAAATTAAAATATATTTTAAAAAATAAGTTAATTTAATCGTTATAATGGCATTAAATTAATTGGTATAAGCCTTCTCTATTGAACGAAAGGTGAAAAAGAAAAGGAAACGTAAATGAATTGCGGTCGTGATTCACATTTCGCACGACCTTTGACCTCTCTTTGCGTAAAGAGCTTCACTTTTCCACCGGGGCTATGGGAACGTTATTATATTGATAGAAGATTATTATATCATAATTAAACTCTCATTAATCAGAACCTAAATTAAAACTCAAAGCCGAATGATTTCCGTCAGGAAAACTCGACTGGTAATGAAACTGTGTCGAATTGCGGCTCTTAATGAGCGATTCGCTTAATTTCAGTTTCGATTCGCACGTAAAACGAGATCTTAATGACCTTGTCTGCATAAGCGTTACCTTGTCTGATGATAATTACATTAAACTTGATTAAAACTCACATCAATAACGTTAATAATGCAAGTAATGGCCATCTTATTAATCTGATTATTATCAATTAAGATGTCGGATTCAAACTATTTGAGTTGAATAGAAGATTCTTGGGATTCTTCGAGTATCTTAATGACCTAGTCTACACCAACGTGTCCTAATTTAATGATAATTACATTAAACTTAATAACAATCACAATAGTTAATCTATGTAATGACAATCATATTCAATTCAAATGATCATCAATGAACACGCCGGTTTTTGTTGCAAATTTCCGAGTCGAACCTTAAGATTCTTGGGATTCTTTGGGGGTATTGAAACAACAAACGGTTACCCAGCAGACGACCTTGACTTTGCAGCGAGCTGCAGCACAGCAAAGGCTTTTGTGTGTACATCACCTTTAAGACGCCAAGATAGTTATCAAAAGTCGCTCGATAGCTTCAGTCGGGACTACAGCGAGTTATTCCGACATTTTTATTTCTCGATTCAAATTTTTTAAGCGGGAAAATTCTTAAAAGTATAGAATCAACGGACACAATCTAGCGGCCGTAGAGGATCATTAGTCACGCGGTGACAGCCGCTTCTACCCCCTTGTACTCTTATCATCAACGGCCGCACTATAGTCGACCGATTAACTCGCAATAAATCCCGATTGTTTCTCTAACACCCAGTAATTGTTTTACGCAGGCTTTTATGACACGCGGGGGGAAACTCTGTTTTCTGATAAAAAAGGCGGGAAATTGAAAATTACAGTGTCAGTCTGTAACGTTGTCTTGTATGCAGCCATTAAGAATGGGTCTTTTTCTTTTAGCGCCAGTTCAGGATTTTCAGTTTAAGAGGGAAAACTAGTTTTTTTGGGGGTCAAAGAAAGAGGCGAATTATTTAAATTGCAGGAAATTGGTCATTCCACAGATTGCGAAACAAACATTCTCGAAATCGGTATTCAAAAAGGAATGCTCGACCGTTAACAAGGGAAAGAAAATCAGCGCCTAAATGACTGTTAATCTTTTAAGTTTAAAATTTAAGGTTCTGAATTGTTTTTAACATACTGGTGTTTTTTTGTTATCCGTTGAAAAGTCATCTGGGGTTCCACAGCAATAAACGGGCCGGCAGCTGGGATGTGGACGAGCCGTTGTGGAGATTTTCAAAAAACTGGCAGGGTGCTGTTAAACTGCGTCCTTTCCAGTAACGGAAAAAGCCGTTCAAAAAGATAACGTTAATTACCGCTTTGAAAGTACGCTTAGACACGAGTTTTTTTTCTGAAGGGTGATCGAAAAAAGGTGCAAATTATAGCCAAGTACATCGAAGTTTAGCGTTCGTAGAAGAAGAGCAACCGTTTTTGCACCGGGTCTGGGATTTCAAACGCCCTGCGGCAAGGTGAAAAGCGAGCAACAACATCTCAGGGTCTCCTCTCTCCCTGCGATGCGTCTTTCTATTCCACTGTCTCTTCAAGGAAGGATGGAAGGTACAAAAGGGAAAACAGAAAATAACAATTAGCGGATTACATGTCTCTCTTGTTATATTCTTGGCTTTGAACGATACGCGTCGTCTGCTTGAATTCTGCCATAAGACAAGACAGGAACAAATGGTAGAGGAGATAGCTTCCCTTACCTTTGCCTATCTCTAGCACTGGAGCTGTAGCAGACGAACTCGTGCAAACCAAGGATATGTAATAGCCTTGGGTCGAATACCGAACGGGAAATCTGTATCTGCGAAGCAGATTGGAAAGAAGGTCCTACTTAACCATTAGATTAAGATGTAATAGAATAATATAAATAATAAAAGATAGAGCAGAGGGTCAGGGGTTGTTCAAAATTCCAGGGAAATCTTCTTAAACATTTTACAACTCGAACCCATCTTCTTGGACTTGCGAACCTCTCGCAATAATCGAAAGATACAGCAGAGATAGATAGATGAAAATGAAACGTCTGTAAACACAAAAGAGGTTCGTGCAAGTCTGCTGATGTATAGCTTGTCGACTTGATCGTGATTGTCACGTTCCTATCGATAATTACCATCTCCATATTGCATAACGGTTATGTACCTTGCTAAAAACTTGGACTTCATTATGTGGCTAAAAAAATAGAAGTTATGTTTCCATGCGGTAATCGTTCATTTAACTATATACGTAGCCATTAAGGGTTAATGAGGTTTTTGGCGACTTCCGCGTTTTCTCTCCATCTGCGCCGACTGACGTCATCCTACTATCTTGTCTATTTATCTTCTATCTATCCACTTTTCTATCTTTCCACCTGTCCATCCATTCATCCGTCGGTCCAACCCGCCCATCCATCCATCCATCTATCTATCCATCCATCCATCTCATCAATCTGTCCATCTATCCATATCATCCAACTATCCGTTTCATCCATCCATCCCAACCATCTCATCCATCCCAACCATCTCATCCATCCATCCGCCCCATCCATCTATCTCATCCATCTATCCATGTCATCCATATATTCATCTCATCCATTCATCCGGCAATCCATCCGCCCATCCATCCATCCATCCTATTCATCTATCTATCCATCCATCCATTCTCATCCATCTGTCCATCTATCCATCTATCCCAACCATCTCATCCATCCCAACCATCTCATCCATCCCAACCATCTCATCCATCCATCCGTCCCATCCATCTATCTATCTCATCCATCTATCCATGTCATCCACATATTCATCTCATCCATTCATACATCCAGCTATATGTCTATCTATCGCATCCATCTAGATATCCGTCTATCTGCCTGCCTATCTATCTATTTACCCCATCTTTCCATCCATTCATTCGTCTATCCGTCTATCGATACCTATCCATCCACTGCCAATCGAAAACTCCCGCAGTAAGATCAACGCACACACTGACATATCCTCATATCGAAATCACGTCATGTGTTTGCTGTAAAAAAAAGATAAACAATCGTCTGCTATTCTCCCAACTCAACTCCTTTACGAAAATAAAAACTCTTCTCCTGTTCTGGCCTGGGGACATACTCGAAAATAAAAACAGTATAAAACGCTAGTGTATAAAAGTTCGCCAACAATAGCAGAGGACGGCGACTGCTTAAACAATGGTCTCCCCCCTCCTTTTGGAAAAGAATGAAAACAAGAAATAGAATTAATTTAGTGCTCTTCAAGGAAAGGCACAGAGAAAACTGATGAAAATAGAAACAAAGAAGAAGAAGAGAAAGAATAGCGGTGGGATTATAATGGAGAAGCAACGACCTCTGGGGTGTCAAATGGCGAAAAACTTGGTTGGTTATGCTTGACAGCCAAAACAAAATGGCGGCGATTTTTTCATCTCTACACAAACTTTTCTCGTTTCCCCAGATGTATGTACAATCGAACTTTGTTTAGAATGTACGATGACACTCGGAAAAGGTCGTTTTGACACTCCTGGAGAACAAAGATAAACAAGAGGACTCTATTTGTAAACTGGCAGGACTGGTCCTAAAAATCACCCGGGGGACGGTGACAATACCCAATATGAGATACGAGATTTATGTTTTTCTCGGCTGGGGTTATTTTATAAACAAATTATCGGTGACTGTTTCACGTTCCCCGTAGTAAAACATTAAGAGTCACGTCCTTTCGGGTAAAGGGTTGAAGCATATAAAAAAGCTCTCGGGGACACAAGAGCGACGAAGAGGGAAAAAGAGAATAATATTTATGGTTGGCTTTCATCTTTGGCCCTGTAACTCGTAAATTTTATGTCCCGGGTATGAAAAAAACAAACGTCCTCAAAAAGATTCCGTCGTAATTTGGGTATACGCATCAAAAGCAGTTTTGTGAAGGAATCTGTCTCGTGAATTTTATTGTAAATTCGAAAAAAAATAATTTAATGAAAAGGGGTATCGCCCGTAATTCAGGTAGCTGCAGACTAATTTACTTTGTTATTTATTTTTGTAATATTTCGCCCTGAGCCTGGGAATATTTTGTTGATAACAAAACCTCTCTTGCGAAGGGAATTAAAAACAAAAAGGGGAAAAGAAGCGAGTGGGTTAAACGACTTGCACGTGCACTGCATGCATCTCAACGACCCCAGGTTGGATACTGCGTCTACGCCCCATGTTTAGTAATAAAATAGTTTTTTTTCCTTCTGAAATATCCAAAGTCGTTTTTGCCATTCGAAAAACAATAGAAAAGAGGATCCCAAATATCAATTCTTCATGTGGCCATTGTTTTCCCAGCAGTATCAATACTGAAAAAAATTATACAACAGAAATTTACATCGTCCTTTTTTTCTAAGTATCTTTTGCTCTGTCACGTTTGTTTAGAAACAGTTTGGGCAGCAAGAGTGGTGAAGCCAACGAATCGACGCCAGAAGTACCTTTGCACCCAGTTCAAAGACGCGAATCCTCCGCCTCCAGGTTCCTCAAGCACTTCAGGCCGGATCGCAACAATCCTGTTTATCACAGCGAGGGCAAGGGACTTCGCAAAAAGTATCGTTTACATAAGAGCCAAGAATAACAAGTCAAATATGGTTAACATTCCATGTCGTAAATGTTATCCGTTTTTAATAGACGGCAACCCTGGACCTCCGAGCGCGAACTGCCTCAGCTGAGCGATCGTAAACCGCAGCCCATTTCGTCCAAGGACCGTAGTCGCAGTTTTGGCGAGCAGGATGCCATTGTGCAGTTAAAGATGACTCCCAACGGTAAGGAGAACCTGGTGAAGGAGAGCAGTCGTGAGTCCTTCCGCTGGCGATTCCGCAAGTCGGACAAGAACTTGTCCAGGGGCAAACTGGAAGCAGCGCCATCTGTCGACCAGATCGACAATTTTGTGCGTCAGGAGCCTGCGGTGCAGGACGGCGCGCCCGCGGCGGCCGTTCAACACGGGTGCGAGACTGCGCCAGTGCCAGTTGATACGAAACCCGCGGAGGAGGGTGAAAAACAGCCGGCGAGGGCAAACGAAGAGCCCGTCTACAGCAACACGACTCAAAAGGACGCTGCCCCGCCACCAGAAGCCGATTACGTCAACTTTGAAGTGCTGGTAAGCAGGAGCAGCAAGCCTGAGGAGCCGGACCTGCTGCAGAATCTACCGAGCGAGTGCAACAAAGAGAGTGCAGCCTCTCGACTCCGCGGTTCGGCACACGTCCTCGGTCGAAGCTTCAGTGTCAGTAACCCAGCAGCCATTGCCAATCAGTCTCTTCACAATCTTCACACTAGCAGGTAAGATCTATACAGACAAGAAACTCTAGCAGATAGTGACAACTTGAGCTTAACGTTTGTGGGGAATGTATAAACAAAGAGCGTGACAAAGTCGGAGCTCATGGTATTAAAGCCAGACGAGTATATTGCCACACCACGCTGGGCATTCTTCGATGGAAACAATCTAAAAGTGCAATAGTGAAGACGGAATCACTTCTGTAAAATTACAGAATCATACAATTCTTGTGCGAAAAGAGCTTCGTTTAGCAACTGCAACTGCAACCGGACAGTGCAAGTGCTGGTCGGTTAAAGTATCCTCGAAGGTGGCTAGGTGTTACTAACAGTGACACGTATGTCATTTATGTAAGACATTGAACTCCAGTAATCGCTTATTCGTTACTAGTGATGTCAACGACTCGACTCGAACCCAGATTGGGTCGAATCGAGTCAAAGTCGATGATACGCAGGCCAACGTCGAGTCGAGTCGACTCAATACCTGAGTCGACAAGTCAAGTCAAACCTCAAGTCGAGTGTTATTCAACTTTCATAATCACGAGTCAAGTTGACTCCAAAGTCGCCTATTCTCCTATTCGTTAGTTGTCCACGTACATTTCCTCGAGATGGCGCAACTTGGATGAATTCTGTTTGTTATGCATCAGCAAGCCTCTCTGTTAGAAGACAGTACCAACACCGACCTGTTTCAACACGTCGACGTCGGTTTTAAAAAGAAAAACATTTTTAATTCAGGACCTGAACGACACATATAGCAAGGACAAGGTTACAGATCGCTGACAAGTCATTAATACATATGACAAATGGCCCACTCATTTTCCCAGCTTGTCTCCTTCCATTCTTAATGACGTGTTTAATGTCAGTGATATGTCAAAATCAGCTCGGAAGCATACATGAGAATTATCTCGTACTGCCAGGTCAAGACGTATAATTTATTACAAAACCACAATCTGATAATTCATCGCTGTTTTGTCATCTCGCAGCGGGCAAGATTTACAAGTGCAACATGTACGAGAATCTAGATGGGCTGACAGATTTGCCCGTGTATCTCGATGCAAGTTTTCGCAATAGCTGTTGTAGAGGGATCGACGTGATGGAACAGGGCTATCAGCTAAACGAAACACATCTGACCTGCACCCTCGTGTCAAACACTTGATTGATTGACCCTACCGTTGCATTAAACCGTATGCAGATGACTCTCCCGTGAAGCTGAGAACTAAAGGAGCCACCTTGTCTAACAAGTGCGGGGTGTTAACCATCAACTCTCGCGAGGGTTTGGTAACTTGTGAGGATAAGGTTAATCGTACATAGCAATTATAAAGACGGGATAGTCCTGGTACCCTATATAGGCATCTCAATCACCGGTCTGGTTATATCTGGAAGAAGATGGAGGCAAGGAGAATCTGTCGAGTGGTGCATGGCAAACAGATGACGACGCTCGGTAGTCACGAACCTTGCTAACTAGAACGGGATTCCGCATTCCTGTGCATCTCAAGTGACCGTCGAAAGGGACGTCTGCGAAAACGTTATCAAGTTATCAACCCCTGTGTCGAGCCGCTCAAGAGCTCGGCTGTTATCTTCCTTAATAATCTAGTTATGACGGTGGAGCGCGTATATCTATGCAGGATGGCCTCTTAAGAGTGATGCAACGGGGACATTCGCTGCCAGTTTTCCCTCCCAAAAATCAAGTCCACCTGGTTTGCGCTCTCTGTTGGGAAAAGAACATGTTTAGCAGGATATCCTGGAATGTGAAACCGGGTAGGTTTCCAACAAAATAAAGTGAAAATCCTTCTCGCATATCTCGGAATCTCAAGTCTGTGCAAAACCGAGGTATGATACAGGCTTGGACTGCAATTATATATACTTATATATTATTTAACTGTATTACTATTTCAATTATAAGTACTGAGGACGTGTTAGGAAAACTTGCACCGAATCGCAGCACAATCTACAACATGCAAATGACCATATACTGAGAAACGCTTCTTGGTGGAGATCAGAGACTCGGAAGAACTGGTTTCCTCTGTGTACACAATTTGGTGGAGTTTCACCCCAAGCCAGCAATCTTGTGGGCATATAACGAAGCCAGCCGTTATCTTAACAAGTATCACGGCAGTTTCCAAGGGCTGTGTTTGAGTTAACTTCTCCATACAAGTCGTTGTGCAGTTGTTGTTGCTGTTGTTGGGATCGACGCCAAGTCTCGACGCTTCAGATAGAGAAATTTTGCGCACGTTTAAATGCCCTTGACTTGTGTATTTATTTATTGAAAGCTGCCCCGTGATCTGGTTGTTACATTCCTTATTGGTATAGTGGTAAAATGCAAATTGTTTCAGTCTCGGATGTTTTTTTTTCCCAAATAATCCTCTGGTGGCGAGATTACGGTCAAGGTATATATTGTCTATTGTACACAAGAGTGAAAGGCGTTAACCGAAAGCCAGGCGGAAAAATGAGATTCCATGCATATTACCACAGTCTAGAGCAGAAAAAAAACTGTCCTGGATGGTAGGAGATTCTGGATTCTATTAACTTTAGAATTTTATTCTGAGGAAACTTACAATCCGATTTGAACGAAACTTGACTGTGGTATAAAGTAACACTGGGACTACCTTCAGTATTTTTTTGGCTGTTTTATCTGTGAAAACGTGGGTGCTAGGAGCGATCAACTTTTCCCCAGCAGGAACCATTTTTTGATTGCTCTAGGATGTATCATTGTTAAAATGCCATGGTTTGCTGTTTGCCCTAAAATTTTCCCTCGTCTCGACATTTCTTCACTTGGTTAATAATGCTGGAGTTATATCTCGCGTATCTGATGTACCATTGGGTTTAGTGTTGGAACCTCGGTTGGAACCAGGGGCTTGGCCTGTTACTCGCTATTTTTCAACACCCAAAAAAGTAAAGGAAGACAAGTGAAAAAAGACCGAGTGATGTCTGGGTGTTAAGTTTTTTGCATGTTTTGCCATCGGCCTTATCTCTTGTCCATTGATTAGCGCATGTATAGCGTAGGGGAGGCGAGAGAAGCGGACACAAGCGAATGACTGCTGTCTTTAGCTGCAGCAAGTGACACGTAACACAACTGAAACCGGATGAGATCTCTTTTTTTCATCTCAAATGTACACACATCTCATATGTGGTGTTGTTATGCTAATGGCCACTTTGATGCGACGTCAGGAGATGCACGATGATCCCTGCTGTGGGGTGCGCGCGGCGGCCATCTTGCTTCATAACTCTGATGGAGCAGGCGCTTGTCAACTCGTCCCGTTGTTTTCCAGACGCTTTATTACCAACTTGATACTCTTCCTGGCTTAATGTCCTCTCTGTTTGTTACTTGAAAAAACAACGTATCCGTTTACCCCGGTACCATGGCTGTTTCCGTGTTCCATGGCAACAGATGATGAATTTCGTCTTGTCTCGAATTGTATATTAGGTTAAATTTAATCAGTTATTATACGGTAAAGTTGGGTCATTAGTATGTTATTGTATTATTAGATTATTTAGATAGCGAGTTAATTTTTTATATTGGTATATCAATATTAGAATATTTGTGTATTTTAGGTAGTCAGTAATTTTTTGATAATTACAGTGAACAGTTCTACATAGAAATCTTTTCTATCTGTCTGTCTGTCTCTTTGTCGGTCTATCTTTCCATCTATCCACCTGTCTACTCTATCTATCTACCTATCTATCGGTCTATCTATCTACTGTATCTGTCTATCAATCAATCTGTCTACTCTATCTGTCTATCTATCTATTCTATCTATCTATCGGTCTATCTATCTATCTACTCTATCTATCGACCTATTCTATTTTATCCAACTGTCTTCTCTATCTGTCTATCTATGTAACTACTCTAATCTATTCTATCTATCTGTCTGTTTATCTATCTATTGACCCTATCTGTCTCTCCCTATCTATCTATATACTCTGTCTATCTCTTCATCTATCCGTCTGTCTACACTATCTATCTATCTATCTATCTATCTATCTATATCAGTCTATCTCTCTCTCTATCTGTTCTATCTATCTGTATGTCTATCTATCTATTTATCGGTCGATCTATCTATCTTACTCTAACAGTCTGCCTCTCCATCTATCCATCTGTCTACTCTATCTATCGATCTTTTCTATTTGTCTGATCTATCTATCTGTTTGTGTATCTATCCATCTATCTATTCTATCTGTCTGTCTGTCTGTTTCTCTATCTATCTATCTGTCTATCGAACTAACTTTCTATATGTCCACCTGTGTCTACCTACCTTCTAAGCAACCTACCTACCTAAGAGTCTATCTATATCTACGCACCCACCTACCTACCTGTCTCTAACTCTTCACACATATTTTTGTCTATGCATTTCTCTCTGCAGCAGTCTTATCTATTTGTAGAGTTGCGAACCCTTAGTTAGGCAAGTCCAGACTTGTTCCTCAGAAGTCGGTCAAATTTCGTTTCACTGAGTCAAAAAAATTGTACAAGAACCGCGCACGTTCAGTCAATATTCGTAATCTTCATCTACACTGAAGAACGACTGATATCTTACAATCAAAGTTGAAATAAACGTCTCAACTTTATTCGAAGGTATAGTTGAAGCCCATCATCTCTCTTGGTTGTGACGATAAGAAGAGTTCATTTAACAGATCTGGAGAGGAAAAAAAACGACAGTAGCGAGTACATATTTTTCCTTAATGGGTTCCAGGCCTTTTTGTGTTTTCAATCGGTGGTGAATTCAAATGAAAGCAGACGAAGTAAAGCTGCTTGGCTTTAGAATTGCGTCGACGCCAGATATATAAAATTCAAAGAGCCCTTGAAGCATTCGACCTTGGTGTTTTTCTTTTGTCGGTCGTCCGGTTGGTTTCAGCAGCCTTGGGCGAAGAGTTGCAGTTCCCTATTGACCAGCTCGACAAGTGGACGTGCCGGTGGAAATCTCCTCAAGCAGACGCTCACTTGTTAAAACAGCTCTTTTCCCACCTCTCGTTTGGCCAGTTTAAAACAGAAAACGTGGCTTCGGTAATCATGGATTGTCTGAAACTACCTCTCACGCAGTGATTAAAAACCATCCACAGGTAAAATTCCCTACTATGACATTTAAATGTTTTAGATTTGAAAGTCTGAATCGCACGTCGCTTGTTTTATTTTCACCAAATGCATAGAGGTTATTATCCGAGATGAAAAAAAAATTACGAAAGCTGCATATATTAAACATCCCACAGTTGCAAAACGGGCTTGGCTTCAACCAGTCCCTTTTTTTTCCTCCTGCTCTTCCGCGTCATCTCCCCACCCACCCACCGAAAACTTTTTAGCTAATTATTTATTACACGTAACAAAAATATACCCCTTGGACACTGATTACAAAAATAAGAATGTAGAATAATGTTTTGGACAAAAAAGACCGAGACGTTCAATTCATCTTACCCCTCTGGCTGGAGTACGTAACCATTTACCAGATTTTTTTCTCTTAACCCGCCCGTGCATATCCAAATTTCTACAAAGTATCAGCATTCTTAATACATTTTAAGATAAATTTTATTGTAATTAAAGATGATTATAGACCAATCAGCACAAATATGGGCGTGAATTTTATTAATACAAATTTTTTCCCGGTTGAATAGAGAGAAGATCTAGAGGAGAGTGAGGTTTCCACAGGCCAGGTTTGGCCCAGTTTTTCTAGGGAATTTACTAGGGCGCGTTGAACTTGATCAAGTTTTAGGAAGCCGATTTAAGCCCTAGGCGGATAGGGTCTCTCTCTCTGTTGCAAGTCGACACAGATGTTGGAAAGACGTTGTGCTGATTTGGGACTAATGTTGACCCACCCACCCCTCTCCTCCTTCTCTTGGTTTGGGTTCATTTGTTCAGCTCAGCTCCCAGAGGTATTATTGACCTGAGTTTTGGCCAATTTTATAAAAATTTTTGGTAGAAAAGGAAACCGCCCTGACATAGATATTAGGAACCCCCCGCCTAAAGAAAAAAATTTCGCAAATTAGCCAAATTCCTCCATTTTACCCTCTTGATGACTTCCGGACCCCAACTGGACGGTTTCAACCATCTGGGGAACCAATTAGAATTTTTTTTTTTTTCTTATTGGTAAGTTGTTGAAATTCTTTAAATAGACCGATGACATTAACGATGAATAAATTTGAATCAAAGTTGGGGTTGGGAAAAAAAATTCTGGAACGGTCTGTCACACACCGTTAAGGAAATTTTTTTTCTGATTTTTTTTTCTGCATTTTTATGATTGAGAATTGTCGCCGTCTGTTGCGCGCTGAAATGAACGAATATGGCCGTGGCTCGTTATTTGTCTAATTCTAATTCGGGGGAACAAAAAATTATGGAAAATTAACGGTGAACTGCCGAAAGCTCGTGGCGTCACACAGATTGTCCGATTAGAAATAACGAGAGCCGCTCAGTTGAAATAATTTTTTTGATTATTATTCAGTTTGGATAAAAATCAGCTTCTGCTAATTCGCTCGAGAAAACCAGAAATTCTGTGATTGAGAATTTGGTAAGATAACGTCGGTGACAGTATACAGTTGGATTACCCGTCTGTGACATTGATAATCTGATGAAACTATCCGAAGGAAATCAAACGGTGCCTGGAATATGGAATTCAAGACTGTAAGTCAACCGTCTGTTCCCAACCGGTATTTTCGATGGGAGCTAATCGAACCGCTAAGTCGACTCGATATCGACTTTTTTGTGTGGAGATCCAGCTTTGAAGCAACTAGATTGTCGTTTGTTGACCCGGTTTGCTGAAGTCAAACTACCAAGCGACTGAATCAACTTTTTGATATCGATATCGGATTCTGTTTGATTCGACAGTATTGTTGGTTCTGGAATGATATCGATGTTGGATGACGTTTTTTTAAAAACCAATCGTAGGTTGTCGTTGTTGACCAAATTTGTTGAATATAGACTTTCAACCAACTGAATCAACTTTTTGATATCGATGTCGGATTCTGTTTGATTCGACAATGTATAATTAGGTTATAGCTAAACTGATCGATGCTGGATATCGCTTTTTTAAATAAAAGCAATTGTTGGTTGTCGTTGTTGACCTGGTAGAACTTCCAACCGATCGAATCTACTTTTGATATTGATATTGGATTATATTTGGTTTTCTAGTCTGATTGCTTTGTAACTAAGTCGATATCGAATTCTGGATATGAAATTCGATAGTTTAACTGGCTTCCGCTGGCTTCTAACCATATCGATGTTGGATTCCATGTGATTTCATTGTATAGTTAGTTTATAACTATATCGATGTTGGATTCTGTTGGATTCTATCGTCTAATTGCTTTATAACTATGTCGATATCGGATTCTATGTGATTCGATAGTACAGTTGGTTTTACACCGATGTTGGATTCCACTTTATTTTATCGTCTAATTGGTTTGTAACTATATCAATATCGGATTCTATGTGATTCGAGAGTACAGTTGGTTTATAACTTGATCGATGTTGGATTCTATTTGATTCCGTAGTTTAATTGGCTTGTAACCTGTCGTGTTTTGATTGAAAGTTTAGAAAGTACGATTTCTTGGGATTTGCTGTCGAAAGGTACTTTATGATTTCGCTACTGGAATTATGGCTTTGGGCATCGTGCAGCAGGGCGGCCGGTAGTTAGCAACAGGGCCCTTGAGGACATTTGTGAACAGTTATGTCAAAGATATTGCCCTTCAGGAACTGCCTTGAGGGCCGTCCAAAAGTGTAGAACCTTTATAGAGGTGATTAACCGTATGTTGAGTCGTGTTGCATTGTATTTTTATTTAAGAAGGTTGGTTATTTTCAGTTAGAAAACGGCCTGGAAACTTGGGTTTCAAAGCACAGTGAGGATAGTGGTGAACTATGTGTTGAACACTTCGGTTCAGACGTCTTACTGTCCTGGCCTTTTAACTTAGACAAGGGTGTGTGAGTTAGGTTCTTAGTATTTTTCATCATCTTTGAGGCCGTTTAAGCTTGTAATGCTTGTTTTATAGAGGTGATGAACCGTATGTTGAGTCATACTGAATACTGCTGTTATTAAAATCGGTGGTTATACTTCAGCTGAATCACATTTTAGTGATATCGATGGTCACTGTTGAATTCTAAGGTTCAGATGTCTTACTGCCTGTCCTTTTGTCGGATGCAAGGGTGTGTAAATTAGGTTCTTAGCATTTTTCATAAGCCTTCAGGCTATTTAACAGTGTAGGACCTATCTTATAGAGGTGATGAACAGTATGTTGAGTCGCGCTGAATCGCATTCCATTTAAGATTGTTGGTTATTTCAGTCGGAAACCGGCATATGGTTGAATTTTAAAGAAGGGGGAGGGCACTGAAGAATACTGTGTTGAACCCTAAGGTTCAGACGTCTTAATACCATATTGTCCTTTTACCTTAGGCAAGGGTACAAAAGTTGATTTCTTCGTAATCTTCATAATCCTCGAGGCTGTTCAACAGGGTGGGACTCGTTTTATAGAGGAGATGAACCATGTGTTGAGTCGTGTTGAATCGCATTCCATTTAAGATTGTTGGTTATTTCAGTCGGAAACCGGCATATGGTTGAATTTTAAAGAACGGTGAGGACACTGAAGAATACTGTGTTGAACACTAAGGTTCAGACGTCTTAATGCCTTATTGTCCTTTTACCTTGGGCCAGGGTACACAAGTTAATTTCTTGGTGATCTTTATAATCCTCGAGGCTGTTAAACAGTGTAGGGCTCGTTTTACAGAGGTGATGAACAATGTGTTGAGTCGTGTTGAATCGTATTCCATTCCAGATTGTTGAATATATCAGTCGGAAACCGTTTTAGAGGTGATGAACCATGTGTTGAGTCGTATTCCATTCAAAATTGTTGGTTATTTCAGTTGGAAACCGTTTTATAGGGGTGATGAACCATGTGTTGAGTCGTATTGAATCGTATTCCATTCAAAATTGTTGGCTATTTCAGTCGGTAACCGTTTTATACAGGTGATGAACTATGTGTTGAGTCGTGTTGAATCGTATTCCATTCAAGATTGTTGGTTATTTCAGTCGGAAACCCAGAAGGATAATGTATACTGGTGAACACTGTGGTCAACACTACGGTTCAGACGTCTTACTGCCTCTCCCTGTATAGACAAGGGTGTGTAAAGTTAGGTTCTTAGTTTTTTTTAAAATAATATTCTTGCGTTGCTTTTTGTTCTAGTTCGCGTTTCCTCTGGGGAGTGGGATTGAAAAGAAGGAAGGGGTTTGGAAACTGGTTTCTTTTGTTGTGGTTTTGCGGTTGGTTGACCTCTGGGCGCCACAATTCAAATTTCCAGCAGCTCACACGCTGCGTAATGGCGATAGTATGGAGCCTGTGCTAATTAAACGGGGCCCTCTACGAACCTCGCAGCTATGTTTATGGAAACCGACCGATGGCCATTCAAGATATTGCACACAAGACACCTCTGACCTTAAAACGAGACGCGCAATCCGCATTGCCAGGCCCCTCTCTGCCAAATAGCGGTATTCAGCAGTACACGTCATCTGAACGTCATCAGCGCTGTTAATACTTTAGTCGAACACGAAGTTTCGAGCTCCAATCAATTTCGAATTTTTCTTAACTGAGATTTTTTACCTTAGGTTGATTCAATCAGTAATTTTATAGTTATTAGACTATCAGTTGCGCATGTGTAAGATTAGATTTATCCTTCTAACTATCGATCTATCTATTCATCTATCTATCGGTCTATCTATTCATCTGCCTATCTATCTATCTGTCCATCTACCCTGTCCATCTGTCTATCCATTTACCTATCCATCAATCTATCCATCAGTCTATCCATCTATCTATCCATCTATCTATCCATCTAACTATCCATCCATCTATCCATCCATCTATCTATCTATCTATCTATCTGTCCATCTAACTATCCATCCATCTATCTGTCCATCTAACTATCCATCCATCTATCCGTTATTCTATCCATCTATCTATCTATCTATCTATCCATTTGTCTATCCATCAATCTATCCATCTATCCGTTAATCTATCCATCTATCTATCTATCCATCTGTCTGTCCATCTATCTATCCATCTATCTATCCATCCACCTATTTATCCATCTATCGATCTATCTATTCATCTGTCTATGTATCTATCAATCTATCTATCTATCTATCTATCTATCTATCTATCCATCTATCCATCTATCCATGTAATCTACTCTATCTATCTATTTATCCATCTATCTATCTATCCACTCATCTATCCGTCTACCTATCCATCTATCTAAATCAACGTATTTCGCTCTATCGTAGTTCCCTTTGATAATATTTCAGTCTCGGTATCGATTTTTGGTCCGGGGTAATTTGATTAGCGTGTGTATCAGCAACGCTTGTCACGTTCGTTTTTTGTTTGGGAACGCACATTTTCGAGCTGAGTGCACGTGCACTTGGAAACTGGAACACACGTCAGTTAAAATTAATACCTGCAGACTACAGTTACAAGTGTCAATTTAAAACGATGTGAAGATCTGCTGATATGATTGTATTTGACCCAGTTGATCCAATAGATCGTATTCCAACATATGTTGCCTTGAAATCTCGTTTTATACTCTCCTATAAATACCCTGTAATAGTTTACATCACAGTTAATTGCTTTACGCGATTTCCAGACGAAGTGTAATTCGGTGTATTCTGCAATCGACACTGTGTCGTCGTTTTAAATGGGATGCTGAAATTGTTCACTTTATGGGCGAGTGTAGGTCGAAACTTGGCAGCGAGTTAGCTTTTCCAAGCTGACCTTAATGTCGACACGAGATTATGTCGACTTTAAAGTGTGTAATTTAGCTACTGTTGTTAGTCTGCTAGAATAGGCTATGAAAACAGTGGAAAAGCCCTTTTGTGTGTTGTTTTTATGACACAATGACCGGCCTGGAAGATCGAGGACATAACAACCGGCACTTGGTCGCGTAACCCCAATGGCCCGCTTCAATAAGGAACACACTCTGGGTTGTATGCACTGCTTCCAGGGGGTGGGTTTTTGACTGCCATTTGGACTCGCAAATTGGCCGCTGCAAAACCGTTTACCCACGTGTCACTCGATGTAATGAGAGAGGGCGTTCCGAGAATCCCATTGGCGATGGCTTTCGGACGATAAGACAAATAACAGTTGTTGCGAAAATCCCAATCGCGATTGTCGATACTGATAAACGTATACTGTGCGAGCTTTTGCCATTTCCCTCGTGTGTTGTTAAGCAGAGGATCAGCTTGATTAAACATAGAAGCTGTTACTTAAAACACGTATCATTGGTAGGTAATAGATCATTGTGATTTGTAGTACTAGTATAATAATATATAATAATACTAATATATAATGAAGATAATTAGATGTGATGCTGCGGAATCGTCTAATTATCCCGGTTAAAAATTTTTTTAATTCATATTTTTCCGTCCATTCCCATAAGAGTAAGAGAGAGAAATTTGCTGTGGAACAAAGGGCGCGGTCAGGCAGCATAATGAAAAATCTACATATGAACCAGACACACTCTTCATTTGTGGGAATCTTGACATGGGAGTCACGTTCTCCTCTACTGCTACAGTGATGAGGCAAGAAAACCCTCAGGGGGTCCGCAACCTCTGAAACGTTGGACATGATTTTCCGCAACAACCAAAAAGCCAAGCAGTCTGTATATATAAATCCTAGTCCTTCGCAATTTTTTTCAGGATTTTATTTCGGCGAAACTTACGACCCGATTTCAACCAAACTTGACAAGTGCATCAAGTACCACTAGGGCTGTACGCAGTATTTTTTGGGTTGCTATATCTTTGATAGTTTAGGAGTAGTCAGCGATCAACTCCGCTTGTTTCGTTGGTTACCCTAGACTGTACCAAGGGGGTCCGCAACTTTTCAAATTTTGAAACACGCAACAGAACCTCGAAATAAAATTTGAAAAAAAGCGTCTGTAAAACTCAGCTCGGCAAGGTCTTGTTCCTCTTCAAAAGACGAGACAACTTTCGTTTTCAACATTTCTTTTTTATTCGGTCGCCAGTGTGGGAAATGGGCTTCACACGGGGACGTGAACGCACGCAACAGGACTCGAAGAATGCCAACTGAGAAAGTTGGAAAAATTCGACAGGAAATGGACGTTTGAAATTTCAGGATAAAAAAAAGACAGAGAATTTGACCATTTACTTTCCATGTGAAAGGAAGGGGAAAGGGCCTTGACAGTCAATTTCAACGTGGAGAAAAAAAGAGGGAAAAAGTCGCGTTTGAACGTCATGTTTTCCAGTCTTATTACCAGAGTATAATTATCCAATTAACCCCCTGGGTAAAGTAATTATATCGATTGTTTCAACGCGTAGATATATATACCCAAAAAAGTCGGGATGATTAGACTGGGTGCCTGTGTTGTATACGCTGCAGCTTAATTGCTTTCAGATTTGGCTTCGGATTAATTACACTGTCCTGTCTGTGGGTGGAGAAAACCTAATATGTTGAAGAAGTCACCCGCGGCATCGACTCGTTCGTTTCCCTTCCTACATAAGAATCGATATCCTTGTCGAGACTATTAATATTTATTCGATTAGAATTAAAGTATATTAATTTATACAACTTGCAGCGTTACAGGTTATTTTTTTTTAACGCGCGCGAATTGCGAATAATACCGTTGCGTGTCGTGTTGGCGCCTTGGCTTAATGATGGTCGTCGCAATTAAGCGAGATGTTAATCGCTGGCCAACTTTAAACCCGATTCATTATTTACACGCTTTCAGGGGATTTCAGATATGTTTATAAGGATAGCTGGAATATCTGTGTGGAAGAAATACCGACATTCCTGACAAGTTTTCAATTAGCTTCGTCGTTTTTCTTCTTCTGGTGGATGCATTCTTAGCAAAAGCCGCGTTGTTGGCAGTTAGCAACCCTTCAATTACACCCGGTCTGTTTTTTGGTCCTCTCTGCTTGAAAAGGAGATAAAAAGGAGAAAGAGTACGATAACCAAGGCCAACTCGTGCAATTTGCATTCATTAGCTCTCGACTGTTCCCCCTACCAGCGTTACGTTATTTTTGAAGAATGATGCTGCGTCTCTTGTTCTCGTGCTGATAAGAAATGCCCACTTCCACTTGGCTCTGGCTTTTTCCTTTTTAAAAACTGATGTCATTTTTAAAAATTTTTTTGATAATCTTTTTGAGAGATTGTATCTTTTAGTTTTAATTCATTCGTAATTCTGAAGATTAACGTTCGTATTTTACAACGTGGTTGCGGATAGCAGAAGAGGCTTCTTTTTAACTTTCGACCGCCCTTAGTCGTCTTGCTGCTTGGCTCATTGTTTACACCAACAGAAAAACGAGTTTGACTTTTCTTTTTGAATACTAAATCAAGGTGAAACAAATGTACCTAGCACTGTAATCAAGGTATTTTACCTGCTGCCTTGTCATGTGAGAATATTACCCGCAAGCAGTTTCATTTATTCAATACCCTTTTTTAAAAATCAAGCTAATAAATTGTGGTGTTTACTATATTAGATGTTTGCATGTGCACCGTATGTCTGCCATATGCCATTTGGATAACAGTTTTATCTCTATAGCAGATGTACGGGCGAGTCTGTAGTATTTTTAAATGTATAATTGTTTGAAAGAGCCACTTGAAACTAGTCTTTTCACTGGCTCGTAACCCTGGAGCTGTCGTCTCACTATTCATTTTTCTATTCAATAGCGACAGTGTGTTCGAGTTCTCCGATGATTCCGTGGCGGGAGATGCAGCAGCTCGTCGCCACAGCAGACCGTCGGCCATGCATTACGGTTTCACCCGTTCAACCCCGAATCTAGACTCGCCAGCACCGCATCCGAAGATGGCGTCGCAATGGGACTGGACCAACGGGGCAGCCGCCGACGAAGAGTTGAACTACGCGTCACAGCTGAGATCTTCCATGGCCACGCTCCTCAATGCGCACTCCCACATGCGGCAGGCCTCGACCAACTCGACCAGTTCTAACTTCTCCTCGTACTCGGCAGACGACACTTTCACCGGTGCCTTTCACGATCCCAACCAAAACGTTACTCCCACACGAAAATTCTCGTCGGACAACTCGGCCAACAGCAGCAGCCATCCTGGAGTTGGTGTTGGGTAATAGTCACTTTGTTACTCTATCGTCCTATAACTTTAACTGGTAGATAGACACATACTTTTAAATGTAATGCATTCTATCTAATATTTCTAGTATGTGCTCTGCTCTCAGTGGCAGCAGTTACGAAGCATTCCACCAGGATTTGGACCTTTACTGCAAGCAGTACGGTGGCTGGATGGACGCCGACTCTATCGGTATCCCTCCGCCACCTCCGCCAGCCTCTCTATCTCCACCCCCTCCGCCTGTGAGGGATTCTTCCAGCCTCAAGTACATCAAATACGGACCGGGCCATGAAAAACATCCCTCGTGGCCCATGCCGGGTGCCTCGGCATCGTGCGCACAGAGTCAGAGTCAACGGAGCAAGTCGTGGACCGAACAGACGGATTACCCGAAAGACCCGGCACCAACTTACGTTAGACCGCATTCCAAACGTCTGAATCCCGTTTACAGCCAGCAGTTGAAGACGGTACTGGAGAACTGCGAGCGCATTCCTTCGGAAACATTCCAGCCGAAGAGCCTGGACAACTTTTCTTCGGCTAACTATCTACCCACGTACGACTGTGACGGCCACGCAATCGACGATAAAGACTACAACATTCCCTCACCGCCCGAGCGAGACGTTGGGACCCTGGCGAGTGACGCCGACTATGCCAAATACGAAGATATCCAGCAATATTCACATTCGGAAGGCTATTCCAGTTATGTGCCCTCTGAGTCGAGTTATGTTTCTGTCAGCGGAACACCTTTACTCGATCAGCTGCGTCGAGATAGCGACGCGCAGGTTCTTAATGTAAGTTAGGCTTGGAAGCTCAATTTCTTTTTAACTTTAATTTAACGGAAAATCAACTTAACTTAACGAAACTTAATTTTAGTTTAATAGACAGTAACTTTAACTTAATGGAATAACTTGCTGGAAATTAACTATAACTTACTTGAGTCAACTTAAACTTAATGGAGACTTAACGTAATTTTTTTAACGTAATGGAAGCACAACTTTAACTTGAATATAAGTTTAACTATAATGTAACTGAAGTTAACTTTAACTTCATGGAATCAACTTACTTGTACATAGAAATTAATTTAATTTAACGAAAATCAATTTTAACTTAATGGAGATCAACTCTAAATAGGTGAAGGAGAAAGAAGTCAAGGACGCTGGAGCTCACACTGGTCGCGACTCTGTGACCACTGTAGTGACCAACAGCAGTTCCAACAGCAGCAACGAAACTCTACGCTGGCATGGTTCCTATAGCGATATCAGCGTTATGAGTGGCAGCAGCTCCCGGCTGGACAATAACGCCATCGTGGTGCACAGTGCCAAAGTGCAGGCCCCGCAGCGTCATCACTCCGAGAGCATTTTGTATTACGCGCCCGAACACCCCAAGAGTAGACCCTCGTGGAGCGGCAGGGATAAAAATCAGCACTGGAACAAGAAGCCTGCCAAACGTGCGGAACCCATGACCAGCAGCACGAACGAGGTATCCAATATATATCAATTAATTGAAGCCTTATCTAAGTAATGCTGATTTGCGTAATTTTTTTAAAACATTTTATTTAATGAAATTAACTATCTATTTAAATCTTATTAAACAAATGCTGTTTTTTTATTTTTGTAAATTTTGCGGAAGAAACAGGAGTTATTTTCCGTGGTAGACACCAGTCAGCCGCCGTCAGTTCAGGAGAGGATCCATCAGCTGGAACGTCAGTCCAAGTCAGTGCCCAACCTGGCGGAAAGGTGGCGTGCAGCTGATAAAAATCAGCAACAGCAGCAGCAGCAGCAGCGATCGCGGCACAATCTGTCCTTGGCCAATGGCGGCCAATCGATCAATGTCGATAAGGACGACTCCACAAAGGTATGCGCCCAATGTAGCGGAAAAAGCACACAGGGAAAAATCATCGTGGCGCCCGCACCGTACATGTCTTGAATGGACACGGCTAATGGTCCATACTTGCTATTCCAATCGAAATCAAGGACAAAAAGTTGCAACGCTTTTTTTAAAAATGACCGTCATTTCATTCCAGAATTGATTTCTGATTATTGATTGTACTTGTCGAGAAACATTTTCAATCGGTTAAATATTTTATCTACCATTAACTTAATATAAAATCGAATTGTGAAAAACAATTTATATTCTGTTTGTTACAGGTTAACTATACTTTCCTTGACCCGGAGAAACGACTGAAAGTGGCCGACCCGACACTAAAGGCCATCCAGCGACAGGCTCTCATGTCCTACTATGAGCGATACACAAGGGGTAGTTCTTCAGCGGATCACGGAGGACTTGCGTCTCCCAAAGAAGCGACCAGTCCACCGCCGAGGAGTTCTCCAGAAACTTTCCCTCTAGCTAAGGTGCTTTTAAAAGTTCTGGTCTATTTCTATAATCTTACGAAGTTTTGATATATAGGATAGATAGATAGGTAGAGGAAGCTAAATAGGTAGGTAGATAGATGGATAGATGAATAGATAGATTCGTAGATAGATAGGTAAGATACATAGGTAGGTGTATAGGCAGATAGATTGACAAATAGATGGGTAGATAAATAGACGGGTAGATAGGCAGACAGATAGAAAGATAATTTAGTTAGATAGAGAGATAGATGAATAAATAGGTAGATAGATAGATAGATAAATAAATAGATAGATAGATAGATAAAAAGGTATGTACGTAATTAGACGGATAGCTAGATAGACAAAGCATGGGATATGGGAGATAGAGTAGGATAAACAGATGGATGTAAAGATAATTAAGTTAGTTAGATAGATAGATGGATGCATAGGTAGATACATAGATAGTTAGATGGACAACTAGATAGGTAGACAAATTAACAGACAGATACATAAATAGTGCAGACAGACAGATAGATAGACAGCTCGATGAGGCAAATAGATAGTTATATAGGTAGATAGATAAATAGATGGACCGATCGGCATATAAATAGATAGACGAACAAATTAGTTGACAGATTCAAAGATAAATAGAGAAATGGATAAATGATTAAAATTCTGTTTTAGTTAATATTTCAATTATTGTTAATATCTTCAAGTTAACGTTCAGCACAAAGCTAACCGTTCAGTCGACAGGGAAAGGGGAAAAGCCTTTCAGGCCTGAGAGGTAAAAATAAGAAAACAGTCATTGTTTTGGAAGTTCCGAGACGGCTGAACGGGTTCGGGTATTTGCGAAACGGCCCAGTTGCACTAACCAAAAAGACCCGGCGTTAGTCTTGGAGGAAATAGCCTATAATTAGCCAGCGTGGAGAAGAGTCACATTCTTGACAGTGGTAGAAAAACACACAGTCGTTTACGAGAACCAAGTGCTGCTGCACCGTCGCTGCCTGCTCCTATGCTCTTTTTTTTTTTGGTTGTAAACATATCCCTTTAAACCCGGACTCTTTTGATAACGAGCACTCGAATCTCAAAGCTAAACATGGCCAAATTGAAGGATCTCTTCCTCTGGTGTTGGTGCCACGTTAAGAGGAACCTGTGCCACTTGTGCTCCACTAGACGCTGGCTTAATCCGTACGAACCAATGAGGGTAGGCTCAGTTTAAACGTCCAGCAGCAGCAGCCGTCGCTCTCCATTACGTTATATAGAACAGATTAAATTGATCTTGAATCTGTAATTTATTCGTGTGTTTAAAGTTGACTCGATGTATAAAATGTATTAGAATATCGCCCTTGTTCGTTAGTGGGGGAAATAGTATTTTATTTAAAGTAAACTTATTATTATTATTATAAAAATTACTGTGAATGTTTCGGGTTAATTAATTTTCTAAGACTTACTTTCCGTTTTTAAGTAGGTTCGTCCTTTTTTGGTGGTAGATTGGTAAATTTATAAGACTAGGAAGGCCAATTCTTTATGGCTATATCTTAAAATAGATTTGTGTATGTCATAGTTTGCGTTTGGAAAATTTCAAATTTTTAATTTCTGGTTTGAAATTTCTCTTTTGAACAGAATGAAACTGCGGCGACATCTCGCGCTTCCGTACCGAACACAAGGTAAACAAATCCTTCCCCCTTTTAAAATTAATCTACCCTCTTCATTAATCAGGTTTATCAGCTTACTATAAATAGCGCAATCTAATTATTCTATTTTTAATTTATCCCATCAATTACTTAAAATAAAAAAAGATAAAATTTTGTGGAACGCCGAAAAGACACTCTTTTTATCTATTTATCTACTTCGAGTGATAAAAAATGGGAAATATTTCTGGACAGCTGCTAATTATAAGCGCGCATATAGACGGCCGGAATGTTTCCAGGTCGAGGAATGCGTTTATTGGCTGCCAGCGCTGCTCTATTTTCACAAAACTTTTCGGTTTATGTGTGTCACTTTTGGCTCGCAGGCCAGTATCTGCCCTGACGAGCCGTTTTCATTATCGCGCTCCACACTGTCCGTGGGCCGTTTTTCTCATGGTCTCGATATTTTAACCGACGAGAGAACTGCCAAATGATGGCCATCATCAAGTTCTCACGTTCACTAGCCAGGCATTCATCCGCAGTCGTTTCGTCTCTTTTTTAAAATATAGTTTTCCGTCTCCGTCCAAGTTTTTATGTACAAGATGCTCGTCATGACTTTTGTTGTAATAAGCGAGGTGTCCGTCACTTTTTTTTCACCTTCTCAAGGATTGAATTGATGATATCTGGACGTATTGCCCGGTTCAGACTTGGGAACAGAAAAGTAGGCGGAGAGGAAAAAAGGTTTTTTTTACGACGCGAAGGAAGCAAACAAACCAGAAAAAGAAAACCCCCCAAAATGTATACATTACATATAGATAGACGGAGAGATTGGTCGGGTAGACAGATAGATAGATGGATCGTTAGATGGGTAGGTTGGTAGATAGATAAACGGATAGTGAGATATTAGACAGATAGGTAGATGGGTAGTATAAAGTAAAAGAAGTATATAGATACGTAGGTAGATAAGGTAGTTAGGTCAGTAGATAGATAGATAGATAGACAGGGAATACAAAGCAAGATAAATATATAGACAGATGGCAGATAGATAGATAGATAGATTAGATAGACAAGATAAGTAGGCTGGTAAGGTAGATGGATAGAAAGAAAGATAGATAGATGAACTAACAGATGTACAGATATAGTTGGTTTGGTAGGTAGGTAGATAGATAAATAGATAGACAGGGAATAAAATATATAGGCAGATAGATAGATAGGTAGATGAGATAGGAAGGCTGGTAAGTAGGTAGGTGGATAGACAGAAAGATAGGTAGATGAACAAACATACAGATATAGCTGGTTCGGTACGTAGCTAGGTAGGTAGATGGACAAATAGAGAGATAGGTAAATGGATAGATAAGACATATAGATAGATAGATGGACAGCTAGATAGATAGATGGTTAAATACATAAATAAACAGACATAAATAGATAGGTAGAGAGAATGGTAGATAGGCAAGTAGATAGATAGACAAACAGACCGAAAGATAAACAAATTAAAAGTAAATAACCAATGAGTGTTCCATGAAAAGATTTCCTGATAAAGAAAAACACGGGAATTACTAAATTGTTCGTTGAAAAAAAAAATCTAATTCAACCAATGATAGTTCGGTAGCTTAATTAATTCGTCAATTAATTATTGAACCACATTACAGTTATATGCGGGATTGCTGTAAAATTACGGGTTAAAGTTTACATGAGGGCTCTCCTTGGCGACTCCCTTATTTTGATGAGTTTAAAAATATCCCATCGCATTATTTATTGCACTTACGTTTTGTTAATGATGTCACACGATTCTGCGGCGATGTCTCAGTGGAAACCTGTTGTCAAGTTTGGCTAATTTTAATTCAGTTTTGCTTCACCGTTTGATGTGATTGTCACTGATTATTGGTTTGGAAATAATAAGTTGGGATGCCACCCCACCCCCACCCCCTGTGGGTTTCGAGAACCAAAGTATCAGAAGATGAAGGAGGAGGAGTAAGAGGTAGAAATACCAAGAATGTAACAAGAAAAAAAGGAAGGGAATGTTTGGTAATGCGCGTGTTGCGACTGCGCGCGTAACGGTGCTAGAAGCGATTCCGTCACCTGACGCCACCAGTCTCACTATACAAATTGGCGGTCATCCAGCCAGTCAGAAAAGAGTCGGCCTCATTGTTCCGGTGCCCCTGTGTCACATTTTCCACTCAGTGCTGTTGCGTCCACTCTGCAGGAACCACCGACTTTTTGAAGAGTGTCGACGAGTCGTTTACCAACAACAGCAAAAAAAAAGGTTCGCCTATTTGTTGGATTTAATGTTTCGCGGCGGATGTGACTGTTCGTCGCTTCCGGCAGTGTTCACCGGAGCTAAGAATAAAACGCGCAGAGATGACAGACCTCCGCCGCCTCCGCCCAGGCCGTCACCGAGACCCCCGCCTTCCGGCGGAGGAGGCGGCGGTGGAGGCCCCCGGAAACCTCTAACTTGTATGAACGATATGGCGCTTAACCCGCTCTATCTTTGCAGGTTTCACTCTATATTTAACTTTGACCTTTTTTGTCTTATGAACTGTTGATTTTACTGATATCTCTTTAGTCTAATTGCTATAAAAGTTTAACGTTTAATCTATTCGTTGATTGTTAATTTTTTGTGTGGTTTTCTACTTGGGTCGTTCATTCATTCCATTAATTTAATATAAAGTAATTAATCTATTTGGCGCTAATGATAAGAACGTTGTAGTATATAACTTAACAGAATACTGATGAATTGCATGATGATTAGATCATTTTGCATTGATTAACCAATCGCAGTAACTGATGAAATGCAGTTTACCTCAAATCCTCTCCAAGTTTTCTCTAATTTAATATTAATTACCCGTGTTAATTGTAACTTAAATTTACTGAATTTCTCATCAATATTTAATTTTAATCTGTTTTCCAGAGAAAGTTTTTCTTTAAAAAAAAATGAATTAGACGCGGTCATATTGGCCAATTTCTTGTCTTGTGGTAACTGAGGAAATTATGGTCATAGTCTCGACATTTATGCAATTACAATCCTTTTTAGCCTAGTTTTGACCACTGCCTTTCCACCTGGTTTTATAGCCGAGGTATATCACACATCTGCAGGCTGGCTATGACTCCGGGGCTGGTGCGTGTGCAGTGTGAAATGACTGTGCCGTTCTCATTTCCGCTGGGCCTCGTGTCGTACAGTAATGCGTTCGTCTTTGTTAACCCGGGAGGAAAAATACTCGGCCAAATTCTGACTGTTAGGCCCAATTTTCATGTGAAATAGAAAATAAATAAACGCAGTTGAACATCAAAGGATCCTGACTGTTAGTCGGGGGCCGTTACGTAATATCCAATTTTAAAAAATCTGTCGAATTAGATCAGAAATATTGAATGAGTAAAAATGTTAGGTACTTCGATAAATTGAAATGTTAATCATGAATTATTTATATACTATACCAATTAAATATGAATGAAATGTTATAAATGTATGAATGATTGACGAAGATGGTTTTAAATGAATTAAAATTAATGTAGCAAGTGTAATATGCGATAGGACAAATGTAGAATTGAACTTCTCTTCATATTTTCCTGACATTATATTTTATGATCGGAGAATTTAAAGACGAGGAACGGCAATAGTGAACGCAGGAGAACAATTAATTCCCTACTGTTTTTGCCGCAGTCTATTTATATAAAATTGCCAGGCGATGGGAGAAGAAAAAAAATTATTATTTGTCCGAATGCTTAGCGTTTATTCCGGTTGGCGAACGAGTCCCCGCGTTGCCAAAGAAGGTGTCTTTTATTAGCTACGCAAAAATGGCTCTGTTTGTTTTTGTTTGAAGAGTCCAAGGCCCCCAGACGGGCGCCTTGGGCTTGTTTTCTCACGAGATTTTACTGTTTTTCTTCTCACCGACCGTCCGGGTCATTAAGGCCCAGCTTCTTTTAGAAAAAATGATTCAAATGGAAAAGCTAGTGCGGGTTGACAGACTTGCTCTGTTTTGAATTTCGGTATTTTCAATGTATAAAAATTTATCCCAGTTTAAATGAAGTAAAGTGTCAAATAAAGTATGATTTAAACTTAAGGTTATTATTTCGACTATTTAGATTGATCAATAGTTAATTATATTAGTTGTCATGACATTATGTTGTTTTTAGATGACATTTATCTGATTTGTTTTTGTTTTTGATTTCCGCAGTTCGACTATTGCTGCACACACTGCCAGTGAACCATGCGCCCCGGTGAAAGTCGATCCCGCTCAGCAGCAGGCGGGACTGGTCCCTCCGGAGCGGCCGCCCAAGAAGCCGCACCTGCGCCCGCGGCAGCCGCCCATCATTCCGGACAACGAGCTGCGCAGAATCGAAGCCTCGGCCAAGGAGCTGATCAACCTCAACCACAGCCGCACGTCACCGCGACGCAAACCACCCGCGCCCGACCCTCCGCCAACTCCGCCGCCTCCGCCGTGTCCTCCCCTAGCACCGCAGGCCCCTTCCCCGGGGCCCCAAGCTCGTCTCCCAGCTCCGCAGGCCCCTTTCCCAGCTCCACAGGCTCCTCCCCTAGCTCCACAGGCTCCTCCTCCAGCTCCACAGGCCGGTCCTTCGCCCTTAATCTCGGTGTCGATGGCCACGAATCCGCTGGTACCTGAAGTTAGTAAACCTCTGGTGCGGAAGAGTTCCTCGCAGTCTTGGGTACTCATAAATATAGAAAGATAGCTAGATTGACAGATAGATCGATAGATAGATAGTTAAGTAGATAGACAGGGTGTATTTTTACCGGTCATTGAATTGCGACGACGATTGAGAATTACAGATATCAAATGCAACAGTAATTATCAAGTAACATAACCAGTATACAAGTAGTCGTGTAACAACTTCATCGTTCACACTTCCAGTTTGATATCTAATTTAGGTAACCGTATTGAAGGTTGATTAGTTTTATAAAGTTGTGTTGTAATTGTGGTAAACGCAGCCGTAAAGCAGGAACTAAAAGAATTTTAAGATCTGAAACTGTATAAAGCTTTTTATTCAGTTGATTGTGTATCAACCTATATCTCGTTAACATGATGTATTTATTAATAACTCATTAGTTGTTTGATTACTTAAATTATTTACTAATTAATTTGATGAATAATTTATTTTTTGTATATTATTTTGTAATAAATATATTATCTGTTATTATATCAAATGTTTTCATCTTGCAGGAGAATTCAACCCCGCCCCCCGCTGAAGCACCCGCCAGAATGCCGAGTCCGGATTTACCTCCGCCACCTCCGCCGTCGCCTCCTCCGTCCAGTGTAGGCGAAGTGTGCGCGCCCGACGAGCCGCTACCGCCTCCGCCCTCGCCGCTGGCTGTCGAAGGTACCAACCAGGAAGCTGCGGTACCTGACCGTGCCTCACCCAAATCACCGTAAGCATCATTCTTTCATTGTTATTATTTATATTAATATATTATATTATTATTTGAATATATATTATGCTAATCTTTATATCACCAAGGAATTAGTTAAGCACCTAAGAATCCAAGTAAATTAATGTAAAATATAATGTTATAAGTTACATCAAGAAATAGTATTATTATTAGATAATTGATAATATTATAAAATTAAAATAAAATGAGATTATATCAGTGCTACGTGTAATGTGAAAGATTAATTCTATTTTTTTAAATAAGGATATCGTATTTTTTATTAAAAAAAAAAATAAAGTAGTTTTCAAAACAGCCTTTCAGGTTAAATCTCTTTATTTTCTGCGTTTTTTAAAGGATACTTCCGAGAAATATTTTCCGAGAGCCTTCCCCCCCATTGTCTTTTGAGCGTAGCCCCATTGAAATGTGCTCCGTCACGTAGAACCGGGACTCGGCGTGTGGATTACTTTAGATCAATCACGACTTTTTGTTGTTCTTACTCTCTCAGCCGTTTGATTGCATAATTTAGAATGTTGTGTGTGTGTGTGTGCGTTTATTTTTTTGCTAGATCACAGCTTTCACCGTTTTTGCTTTTCTTTCCCAGGACATATCACAAGGAATCGTACATGGTACATCGAAAAAATATCGGATTACTTCATCGGCATTCAGCAGACAACCTCCTCTCCGTGCCGGACAGTTCATTGTCTCCTACTTGTAATTCATTGTTGTTGTTTTTTTATTTTTTATATTTTTACGTAATTAGTTTTTATCGCTGTTTTAAATAATATTCCGAAGTATTTTACTTGCAAGGTATTTTTAATTTTTATTCTGGTAAATTGTTGTGATTTTGGGATCTTATTTTTTTCTAATTACTTAAAAAAAACTAAAAGTAGGTAATTAATTTGATTAAGTGAAATAATCTTTTATTTTAAAACTATATTGTTTTATGATTTTTTAACATTTTTTAAAAATTGTTATTAATTGTTGTATTCGGTCGTCAAATTTTTGTTTGTTATTGATTTATAATTGATCAATTAAGTTCATGTAATTAATTCGTTGGAATTAGTGCAATATTCTTATACGTAAGACTATATTTGTTCTTAATTTAATATTTCAAATTTATTTTAACTTTTAACCTATCGATTCACAAATTTATTAGTTCCTCAGTTTAATTCATCACTTGATTAGCTGTTGTTGAATGAGCTCTTTTTGTTTCTGTTTAGCTTGGGACCAACAGCACAGTATCCGGAAGGGCAATTCACCGGCAGCCATAGTATTCTCCGCAGAAGACCTCAGCACGGACTCCGAACCGAAGTCCTTCATCTCGCAGGTGACGTTCCAGACCGAGTTGAACGTTCCGCTGCCCGTGGTCGAGCCGCCGCAGCCTCTGGTGCACACCTACCGTGCCGTCGCCCAGCCCAATGCCGAGAGATTCGCCTATCTGCGGAAGATTAGCAGCGGGGACTGGAGTCGTGGACCTAAAGAGATTGCCAATCCTGACCCGCAGGATCCTCCTCCCAATAGTCCCGGGGTAGTCGGGACGGAAACTCCCGTCAAGCCGCGGGAAGTGGAGAAGAGTAAGGAGGAGCAGCTCCCTGTGATACGAAACGTCGGTCAGCCGAAGATATCGACGTTACCCCGTCCCAAGCGACCGGAAGAACTGGAGTGCGACCAGTTGTCGAAAGATCTAATCAGTCACCTGTCGCCCTCCGATAAGCTGCTCGCCCTACTGAGAGGTATCACGACATTTTAACCGTGCTTTCTGATATGGCTTGCATAAAGTTACTATTATAACATTAGTTTAAATAAATATAGTAATATATCGTGTTGTATTTTAACATAATTACTAATCTATGGTAAAAGATCTAATTGACCTTACTATTTAGTACATTATGAAATGAGATAATATCTGGTTCATTATCAGTCATCACATCGACGGTGTTGAGATCGCAATCGATACGGTCGAAAATCGCTTGAAATGTCGTGTCGTTTATAAATTTAGTAACTGCGAATGTCAATTGAATCGATCGTTTGTGTCTTTACAGTGCCGGGTCCAGATCATCCAACAACGACGCGGATCGTAGAAGGACTCTTCGACCAGCCGGCAGCAGCTCCTGCTAAAACATCGGCGACTACACCGACGTCAACACCGACTGTATCTCCGTCCAAGTACGTAGCATTCGTTGAAGAAATTCCGGGACAGAGTTGGTTGTAATTAAACTTATTGGTATTTTGTTGTTGTGTGTTTGTAGGGCTGACAGCTGCACCCAATTGCCTCTCAACTCTGCTTATTTCACCACATCGGAGCCCAAAGCCAAGCTGTTGGCTCGCTATGGAAGTGATATCATCAGCGAGCAGAGCAAAGAACCGGTCAACTCTGACGTTCTCTTGAAGAAAAAGGTTTGGAATACCATCTATTAAGTTTTCAAACTATTCAATTAATTTCAATAAAAATTTAAATTATAATGATGATTGGTTAATATTAATGTAGGAGGACCTAATGACGAGGCTGGGCAAAAAACTGGAGGTTCTCCGGTCGGAGCGCCTGCTCGTCCAAGAAGAGGTGGAATCTAACGAAGAGCTCGGTCGCACGGTACAAAGCAAAGTAGCATCGGTAGCTACCACGCCAGAGTCGAATAAAGTAGCCCTTCACGTGGCCGAAGTCGACAAGATAACGTCGTTGCTGTTGGCGCTGGCCGGAAGATTAGCTCGGACGCAGAATGCGCTCCTCTCGTTACCTGCCGACGCTGACCCTCAAGAAAAGGTAAACACGGGCAAGTCTGGCATTTTAGAAAGATACAAACATGATTAAAACAACTTAACTTAACTTTGAAATAGATATAATCATTGAACATTAATATCGAGTTATTTATTTTTTCACAGGCTGTTCTGGAAGGTAAACGAGACAAGCTGGTCGAGCAGCTCGAAGAGGCCAAGCGTCTGAAGGAGAACATCGACCGTCGAAGCGTTCAAGTCGCCTCCCTGTTGTCCAAGTACCTCGGCGAAGAAGAATTTGCCGACTATACCCATTTCGTAACCATGAAGGTATAGTAATATTCCTTTATCTTAACTGTTGATTTTTTTTAACGGTCGAAAAACGTAATTGGATTTTGAAACCAAACAGGCAAAGTTGGTGATGGACGCTAAAGAGATCGACGACAAGATAAAACTGGGTGAAGAGCAGCTGGCAGCCCTTCGTGAAACCCTCCACGTTCGTCCCAGGGTTTAGGTACAAGTGGCGTGTCTCCTTTCATCGAGGAAACGAGAGTGCAACCTGCAAATCGAGATTACAACGAAAGGGAAGGACCAGACTAAGTCAAGTACTGGGACGGTTATTGTGATGTCATTATTTTTTCAAATATAATTTTAACCCCCTACCCCCCTCCGCCCC
>JAIQCU010000486.1:32500-46517 GCA_022114935.1 Leptestheria dahalacensis | reverse complement strand
TGCGAGAGGTCCCGGGTTCAATTCCCGGACGAGCCCTTTTTATACTATTACTAGTTCCAAGATTATGTTGGTAACACGTTGCAGAACTTATTTCAGTACTTACTTAAACAAGGTATTAATTGTATGATTTGAAGCAATGCCAAATTGCTATCAATTACACTATCCTTATTTACAATTGCCAGCATCGGCGGGGAAAAAAATATCCATTGCATGATAAAATTTAGAAAAGCTCTGCGATTGCTTTCCATTACCAACTAAACCGACTGAGTCTAATACGATGTAGATACCTATCAATCGGTCGTTCAAGTCTCTCACTGTTATTCGGCTATTGTTACAGCGGTGATCTCTGGTCAGACATTTAAGTGTCAAAATTCGTGTCGCACAAAGATTAATTAACAAGTGAATCTAACATCCTTACGTATAATTTTTACTTTGCTTATGTGCTATATGTTAGGTCAATTAGCAAGGACAAGAGAAAAACCCTTGACACAAAAAAATGTCCTAATACGAGGTACTTTAGCAAGATTAGTTACTACCATGGCGATTAATTCAACCCCAGTGATAAAAGTGAGGGAAGACAAAATGTCGGGCTCGTCCGGGATTTCAACCCGGGACCTCTCGCACCCTAAGCGAGAATCATACCCCTAGACCAACGAGCCACATTTGCTGTGTCGAGCATTCATAAACTAATTTGCAACCCCATAATCGCTGCACATGTATGTACTGTAATACATAGTAAGTCAATACGATAACACATGTCTATCCATAACATACAGTGTTCACCTAAGTGAAACGTAACAGCTAATAGATGATGCAGAACTAGGCACTCTCCTAGGGTAAAAACGATAGTTATAAAACACAACTTCCCGGATTCTCATTGTTATTAGTATGGACGTTCATGACATAGGTGACCGAGATTGTTACTCAGCAAGAGAATTGCTGTAGCCAACTCCCGCCTACTATGACCGCTCTACTTGAGGATAATCAAAAGCAGCGGTGCCAATGACGACAGACCATCCGGTTTCAAATCCGAACCCATGCTCAGTCTGTGATGCAACTTTCAAGTATTTCGCAACGTAAAGTTACACGGGATGAATCAACACAAAGGTCAATTTAAGCTCGTCAAAATTTGCCAATAATCGCTAGTATAGTCTGTTCCAAAAAGAAAGGGCACAGTACAGTACAGCGCGGTAGTATAGACTACAAAGTTTAAACCTGGCTAAACTAACGGCTCAAAATCATTAATAATATGAGGTTACATGACTATTTAGCAGTACAATCGTCACGTGACTTCTTATCGTTATCCCGCGAAACCTGTTAAAGTTATAAGCAAAAAATTTGAGTGAATTTACCTCTTGCTGTACCCATTTTTGTGAACAGACTGTACAACCCTTAAGGCGTTAAAAGCAAAGTTTGGTACGAGAGTCGGGATTGTCGCGATTTCTGAGACGAAGGGTTGAGGTAACAGCTGCTTGTCATTGAGAATCTAGGCTGGTTTACTGACATAACAAATGGAAAGATCCTCATCCACATATACAATTAGTACTCATAAACATATTCAAACAGAGTCCTCACTTGATAAATTTACAATGTTTAATAAAATTATAATTGAACAGAGGTACCAGAAAGTTTTTGACTTTTCATCAGGTTAACGGAAAAGATTACTGACAACATAATATCATGCCCACCATTCAAGAGTCGCTATTTTAAAATATGTCAGCAATCCAATTCGCATCTGCAACAGCAACCGCTGACTTCACTGCCTATCAAAAGTGAAATCTTAAAGGGCTCGTCCGGGATTTGAACCCGGGACCTCTCGCACCCAAAGCGAGAATCATACCCCTAGACCAACGAGCCACACATGTGACCACGCTACGGTCATAATTTTATTTGTAAGCCGTCCACAGAGGTAACGGTACCACGTTTCTCCAAGTCCCTTCCCACAGGCCTTACAACACTTAAGTCAACCCACTTGTTTGAATTCCTGGAATCAAGCAAAACATTTACGGAATGGTTTCCAGCATTCGATAAATATCACCAGAATCCAACCGGTGGATCCCTTTTATGTCTTAGTGTAGGTGAATCTCATCAGGATCAAGGCTCGTTGGTCTAGGGGTATGATTCTCGCTTCGGGTGCGAGAGGTCCCGGGTTCAATTCCCGGACGAGCCCTTTTTATACTGCTACTAGTTCTAGATAGACGTATCTAGAAGTACGTAGTCATTTCAATACTTGCATAAAGACGTATTTACTGTATGCTTTGGAGCAATGCCAAGTACTGTCAATTACACCATTCTTATTTACAATTGCCGGCATCGGTGGAAAAACATTAATGCAACCCATTGTAAATAGAGCCCTGCGACTTGTTTTCCTCACCAACTAAAAAGACTGAATCCAATACGATGCAGATATCTATCAACCGGTCATTCAGATCTCCCATTATTACTCGGCTATTGTTAGAGTGGTGATCTTTGGTCGAAATTCTCGTGGCACAAAGGCAAATCTACTCCGCTATTATGTGTGATAAACTGCATATCCTAGGCGTCCATATACAGCTGGATAATACAGACTCGTCTCGGATTCAAGCCCTGTATCTCGTGCACTCTAACCGAGCCATTCGAGCTTTTACGTCAAATTCAACTTACCTTAATACCAATCTATTCAAATTATTATGTGCCCATCGTGTTGTTTAAACACTACTGCGATCCAGTGCAGACAGAATGCAGGTAGGACTGAACGGTCCCTTTGTTCAAACCGGTAGAAATCTCGATTGCATATTGTGATGCGTAGAATTGTACTTGAGGATATTTTAGACACGCTTCCTGTGTAGCCATACGAGCAGGCTTGGTAACTCTACTAGATCGAGTTGCTTGTGAGAATGGTGCCATGCATGCGTGATTTAAGTCACGTACGTTATTGCCACTGTTCGACCGGAAGCTTGGCCGCACCCTTATAGAACAGCTTATAAGGAGAGCTGGTCATTCTGAGCGGGGAGTCCGAGCGGAGTCCGAGTTGAGTCAAGATGTAGTCTTGACGTGGAAGTCGCGCTCAGAGTAGGGGTCGTTGAAAGACCCAGTGTCCAAAGGTACAAGGTCCTTGAGCCCTACGCTCTTGTGTGTACTTAATACAGTTTGTCTGAAAACAACTTGTTGGTCTTTATTGAGTACTTAAGATCGTGGTGCTAATTCTCGCCCCCGTCCCCGAATTAGGCATCACAATATCCATATTATATACGATAGTTCGTCTAATTTAGACAAAATTTCCACAGGAAAACGTTAACGTTGAGTGGAAATTCTACAACGGGATTAGCTTTTCATTTCACTGAAAAACAACCTGAAGAGTGCAAGACAAGGGAAAAACCTTGAACTGTTTTAAGAAGAACGTCTCAACAAGCGGAATTTAAACAAGAATGCTAATTGTAGCACTGGAGAATTAATGCAATCTCAGTGGCAAAAGTGACTTGCCCAGGTGGAACTGCGCTGGGGAAACAAAATGACGGGCTCGTCCGGGATTTGAACCCGGGACCTCTCGCACCCTAAGCGAGAATCATACCCCTAGACCAACGAGCCACATCTGAGACGTCAGGCAGTCATAATTTGACTCACGATACCCAAAATGACTGAATATGTATCTACTGTGATACATAGTATAGCATAATATATGTCCCTTCATAACATCAATGATGTAGTTTTCAATTCTTTCTCAGTGTAAATTTATACGGGATCAGTGAACACAAGGGTCAATTTGAAGCTCGCCAAGAATTGTCATTAGGCGATCGAAGAGCCCAACAGGTGTTCAAAGCAAAGTCATGTAAGAGAATTACGATAGCTACGATTTCTGAAACGAAGAGTTGAGGTAACAGCTGCTTGCCACTGACAATCTAGGCTGGTTCATCGACATCAGAAACGGAAAGACGCTAAGCCAAATAGAGACCCACATGACAATTCTTCACTTAATTAAACAGATTCGATAAATTATAACTGAGAGAGACTATTAGGTTAATTGAAAAGAGACGGATGACATAAGGTCGAAGGAACCATCCAGGCATCGCTAGTTTACCATATGTCCCTAACCTAGTAAGGAATCCAAAGACTCGGTTGCATTTCGCATCTGCAACAACAAGCGCTGACTATGTCTTTAAAAAGTGAAAAATTTAAGGGCTCGTCCGGGATTTGAACCCGGGACCTCTCGCACCCAAAGCGAGAATCATACCCCTAGACCAACGAGCCATACGTGTAGTTCCTTAAAACTCCATACTCATTAACTCGCGTGTATTTCTTCCTAGTAATACCAAAAACTAGAAAAGCCTACTTCAGAACTTGCCTATGAGATAAGTAATACTGGGCCATCACATTCTAGATGCGTTTCTCCTCTTTCAATAAACACTTGAAAAGAGACGCAGATTTTTATACCCTTTTCTAGCTGTTAGCACGCTGAACATAAAAGATATCTTGTCGTAAGTGTTATATTACAGTCAGTCATATCTCATTATAGTTACTAAGTAACAGAACAGTAACAATGGCCAGTTTAGCATAAAGAAAAATTAACCATTTACGGCTAATTGCTAATATCAAGAGTTTTGAAACCATAACTCTAGCTAATCTAATATACATAACAATGCCATAGGAATCCTGATTCGTTTGCAGCTTCCAATCCTGAAAAAATTTGGGCTCGTCCGGGATTTGAACCCGGGACCTCTCGCACCCTAAGCGAGAATCATACCCCTAGACCAACGAGCCGTGAATTCTCTTGTAAACAGGCACCAAGAAACTCTTCACGATGCTTAGCCTCGGGAACAGGGCGACCCAGATTCCTCCGTGCCACACCCCAATCTCGGTCTATTCGTTAACACTTTCGGTGCAATTTCGAAAATATCAAATTTTATTTCACGAGATTTTTTACCGAGACATGTCAAGTATCACAGAACCTAACTCGACATGTTTATATGATTCAATGAACTATTTTCAAATTGTTCGATCAACTAGTTAACCGACTAATCCTAATGATGTGGCTCGTTGGTCTAGGGGTATGATTCTCGCTTAGGGTGCGAGAGGTCCCGGGTTCAAATCCCGGACGAGCCCAAACTTTTTGGAAATTTCAGATAACACGGCTAATTAAATAGGAAATAGGTAGGTACTAACACGATGTTCCAATGACCAGCAGATTTGTGAATATATTTTTGATAAGAATTGATGGGTTATAGATAAATGGGGAGATAGAGAAACAGATTTGATAGATGGATAGAATGACAGATATACATATATACGTGTTGGTAACATATTACTAGATAGATAGTGATATAACTATAGATAAACGGGACAAATAGGGACATAGGTAGATAGTTAGATAGCTTAGTTACATGGATAGATGGGCATTAGATGGACAATTAGATATATGGGTATATAGAATGAAGGAAGACATAGATAGACTGATAGATTTTCTTAAATAGTTTTAGTTTTAAATAGTTTAGGTTTCGTTAAATTATACCCAAAAAATTACCTCTAGGTAGATCCTGCAATCCCAGCTTGATTTCCAAAGACACGGTCCGTCGCAGGCCATCAGCCAAGAGGAGTCCATTCAGCCGGTAAAGAATGCACGGGAAACAAACCGTCTGCCTCCACAGTGACGCCGGAATCGGGTGGATGCTGCATAGCTCGGGAACCAAAATTTGCTTTTGCAGGTAAATATCGCGCTGTACCTTCCACGGCGGCTTGGAACTAGTCGGTAACATCACGCCTTTCCGGTTAACGTATCTAAATTACAATTTTGTAAACAGATGGGTTAGATTTATAAGAGAACTTCTTTAAGTTACCTCGGTGTGAGCAGGTTTAATCTAGCCGACGTATGATCCACATCGAGGAGCGGCTGTTTCAGATTCTGTATACTGATTCCGTACTTTTCCTTATAGTATTTCTCAAAGGTCGGGTAATTGTTGTCGGGAAACTGTGACTGCGGATTCAGTTCGTAAAAAATCTCGGCCACGTAGAAACACTGCGGTCGCTCCTGATCCCGGTACCACCTCATGACGACGGTATCCTGAAACCTCCTGGGATCAAACGTGAAATTCTTCCGCTCCTCGTCGCCATGGAAACGCGGCTTTGAGTTCAAGACGCCTCCGATGAGCTCGGCAAACTCGTGATCCAACGTCAAGCGACCGTCTTTCTTCCGCAACGGAGCCACTAGGTAAGAACAGTCCGCCTGGAGGACGTCAAAAATCATTGGCTCCTTCTCCAGCGAGAGGACGTTGCGGAAGAGGTAGCGCTGAAACATGGCGAGGCGTTCCAGCTGTGGAGCGGTGAGGGTGACCGGATACTGGACCGCCTGGATGCTGACTTCCACCTCGCCGGATCGCGTAAAGATGGGAAATGGACAAACCTAATTATAAAAACAATTAATTAATTAATAATAATTAAAGATATTATTACAAATACAAATTATGGAGTTCATATTTAAAATTAAAACCATATTTAACCAACCTGTGGTAAGGGTTTCGACGTTACAAACCCCAGACTCTGATTGGCCAATTCGGGTCTGAAAATCTTCCTCTCTCGGGTGTTCTGCTCATCGGGAATCGGTTCCGTCAGCACCATACTAATGGCGTACAAATAGCACGGCGTTCCAGGACTCGGATAGCAATCCTTGAAGGCGCTGGCGATCTCCTTATAGTAATACTGTCTCCTTTTCGTCGTCCCCGGTCTGGGAACGCCGTCAGCCAGGTGATTGAGACTCTCGCTGGCCACTTCTTCCTCTTCCTCGACGAATTCTTCCTTCAGTTTAAAGTTCTCCTTGGTCAAGGGAAGCAGGTTATCGTCCAGTTCGTTGACCTGGTGGAGTCTTTTGCAGATTTCTAAAGCGGCCGATCGTTTGGCTAGGTTCTTGGTTGGCATCACGCGTCCCAGGACCGTCTCCCGAAGGGGTGAATTGATGGGAAGCATTAAAGAGCACTGGTAATAGCCGAGATCTTCGTAATTTGAGGTGTTGCGCGACGTCTGCATGGTGGATAGAGTCTCGCGGGTCTCGGTGTCCAGCGAGTTCCAGGAGAGGGTCTTGACAGACCAGATGGGGACGAGGCGGGTGAACGTGTCGCTTGGTAACTTGGCGCAGTATCTGCAGTACAGAAGTTGGTATTTATCATAACACTGTCCAGTGCTGATGAATATCGATAATTTAGAGGAACTGTCGAGATATATCGATACTGAAGTAAGATATCAAGGCCAATTAAAAATAGATAAAATTCTAGATATCGATTCAAGGATGTTTCGAGAAACTGGTAATGATTTCAGTCAGTGTGCCAGTATCAATATCGAAATCTGACAAGCCAAAATCGATTATACCCATTCGGCGTAATACTTCTTCGATACAATGTCCATTGCAATAAATATCAACCCAATTTGATATCAATTTCAATATAGTGATACAACTGATCTCAACATATTGACATACTGATGCTGAAGTGATATATTGGCATTTATGCCGCATAAGGTGCCAAGTTCCATAACCGGTATCAATCGTTTTAAACATCAATTCAAGGATGTTTTGACTGTTGGATGCTGATTTCAACATGTCGATAATAGTATCGATATCTGATAAGCCAAGATCGATAATATCAATCCAAGGCGCCAAATCTATTCGTACCTCTTCTCGGCGTGATAATCCGTCAGTAAGTATCAAGCCAAATATCAATTATTCTGATAGCGCCTTCGAATAGTTTTTAACTTGTACTCGACAAACTGATAAATCGATACTAAAGTGAATTACCGATACTTTATACCGACGTAAATGTCAAGTATGAAGGTACAATTTCAGTATCAACCTTTCGGAACACAGATATCAAATGATATATTGGTTAAATCCAAAAAGATATCGATAATCAGGTTGATAACACTATCGATATCTCATAAACCATTTTCGTTAATAACAATCCATTCCTGAAAAACCGATACTGATATTTACTAGTTTATTGATCATAGCACTGATATTTCATAAACTAGAATCCAACGATAGTAATCCAAAGTACCAATTCTTGTTACTCTTCTAGATACGATATTTATTCAAAATAACAAGGCAAATATCGATAGCTTTGATATCGGGTTCGATAAATCAATACAATAGCATATCGATACTAACTAGTTCGTTAGTTATTGATAAGCAGCTCGGTAACACTATCGATATTTCACAATCTATTATCGATAATAACGAACCAACGTATCGTATCCTTTATTCCTCATTTCGATACGACGTTCAGTCAAAACATCAAGCCAAATATGAATTACTTTGATATCGCCTTCGATAAATTAATACACGTCAACATCCTTACAAACCAATACTAAAGCAAAATAATATCGATATTTATCCCGACATAAATGTCAAGTTTGATATCGGTATCAATCGTTAAAAAAATTATTTAGATTCAAATTGTATAACGGATAATATGATTCGATTTCGATTTCGACAAACTTATACACCCGAAGTCAAGATCCTGATATATTGATATTACAGTTAACTACTGATATTTACACCGATATCGATAACAACCTTCTTAATTTATGGAATCAACTTACATAATTGATAACTCGACAAAGATACGGACAAGTAGGTCGATAATACTATCGATATGACACAATCTATTATCGATAACATCAAATCAACGTATCCTTTATTCCTGATCTCAGTACGATATTCAATCAAAACATCTGACCCAAATTTGCGGTGGACTGATACACTTCAAGTCTACATACTAAAATATCGATACTCAAGTACAATATCGATATTTACCCCTAAAAAAACCACATCAGCACTGACCATCTTGAATACAGATATCGAATCCACTGGTATAATACATAAATCGATAGAGAAAACGATAGCTAAGTCGACAATACTATCGATATTTAGCAATCCAATATTGATAATATCAATTCGACGCATCCGTTCTTATAACTTACCTAAACACGACATTCAGCCAAAACATCAAGCCAAATACCAATATCTCTGATACCAGATTCGATTAATCACGACATCTAAAGTCAATGTACCTGTTGACGGTAACAATAGCGCTGAGCAGCGACACTCTGGGTCCACCGGCTTCCTTGGGCGCGTACGGAGGAAACAGCGAGTTCAGGACATCCAGCGAGTAGGTTGGCTCATCTACCGCGCTAATATAGCCCGTCTTGTTGAGCAGCAACTGTTCGACCGCGTGGAACTGGGTCAACTGGTCCATCAACATCTCCCTGCGCTCCTCCTCCAGCAGCAGGACAAAGTGGGATCTCCTCACCCTGGCCCTGGCCTTGGACTGGACGTACGACCTGTAAGAGACGGGCCAATCGAATCTGACAACCAGCCTGCAGCCGGGTAGTTCAATCCCGCCTTCCAGCACCGAAGTCGCGATGAGGACATTGCACTCCTTGGTGCGGAAACGCGTCAAAACTTCCTCCTGCTTGCGTTCCTCCGTCAGCAGCTCCTTGGACGGACTGTCCGTTATACCCGAACTATTACCTACAGTGTATAACGGACAAACGTAGGCTAGATCGGGATCGCTGCGGGCCGCGTCCTTTAACAGATGATACAGAATCTTGGCCGTGCTTTTCTTCTGAACGAAGATTATGGAACTGAACTGGTGCGCTTCGTCCGTGTTGCGGGCTGCACGGACGATACCCTCGCGACGACGCCGTGGAATGTGAGATCGACGACCATCGGTTGATATCGGCTGACCCAAGGAATTTTCCGCTGACGTTTCCTTCTTTTCTGGTAAACCGTCTTCGGCTGCGTCAACTGACGTCGAAGGACGCTCGCTGCCATCGACTGCGACGTCGGAGGGCGTGTCTCTAATAGCTAGATTATTGAAAGACGGTAAATCGGTTTCTGTATGGTTAGATGAAGTCACGTGATCCTCGCCCGGACTAGTTTTGACGGCCCCGTTAACAGTTTCCGGCTCCACCTCGTCTAATGTTGGTTGATCGGCTTTCGGAACGAACGGAGGCTTGTAGAGTCGCAAAATCTCGAACAGGCGGAGGATTTTCGGCCTGGTGAACTTGGTGACGCGGTCGTAGTCTGAACACTTGTACATGACCTCCTCGCACATGACCCTAGAAAGAACCACCACATGTAAATTATTATTATCTTCAAATCGCGTTAGGTAAAACACTGTTTACATTATAATTTATTGATAAACTATGATTAACAATTGTTATATTCACTGAATTTTTAAAATAATTTTACTGCGCTAATCATTTAACTTATTTAAATTTAATCAGTCTGTGATTATAACAAATATATCGATTAGCAATTTTTATATCAAGGCCGAGATGATCCGACTGACCTAATCTCCATCATGAACGTGACCAAGAGACAGAGCAACAGGTAATGTCTCTCGTAAACCGCCCTCGCTTTCTGCTTCTCCAGGTGGATGAGGTAAACGAGAGCTGCTCGGTCGGCACCCCATATTCCTAATAATTAAATAATAGTTAATCACTTAAGTAATTACATGAACATTAAGTTTAATAAATATCTAAAACGAGTTTCATTACACACACTAACACAACAATGACAAATACCGAAATTATTTAGAATTTCTGCAAAGTCAGTCAGTATCTGAAGCGGTTCTTCGCGAGGATCGGGAATCTCCTTTAGGTAGTCCTCCTCGCCGTAGTACTCGGAAGGGTCGTAGCGGTGGTCCCGCAGGAACTGGTCGAGACGCTGGATGCGTTCCAGGATACGGGACTCCAACTGGTTCTTCTCCAGGCCAGTCGCAGTCTCGCAGACGAGCTCGCTGGGCTGAATCGCGTGTCTTATTTTCAAATATTATAATAATGATAAATAAATTTTTAGAAAACTATAACAATGAAGTAAGATACTTACTGCAGCCATGACAGAATCCCATTGGTCGATCGCACTGTGCAATTGAAGCTTGATTCCAGTTTGTGTATCACGGCTCCCAGTTGAGTCGGCCGACACTTGTCTTCCACAACGGACGTCGTCAGACCGAGCACTCGCAGACATGTGCCAGAGGCGGCCGTCACGGCCTGAATGGTCCCTCGGACGATATCATCTGTGACGGCCAGGTGGCAGTCATCAAAGACAACGACACTCAGATGATGGAGGATGTCACTGCTGAGCAGCAAGGCAAAGACGGGGTAGGTCATGACCAGTACATTGCACTCGTCCAACTGCGACGTCCACCTGCGAGTAATTGGAGCCATTAATTAGACAACAGATAGATGAACTGTCCTTCAGATTACAATTCATTCAAACAGGATTATTTTAATACCGAGATACGTCCCAATCTTCCACTTGCGTTTTATCGTAGTACGTCCCGACCTTGAAAACGGTATGGTGTCTGAGGAAAGCCGCTTGCACCTCGGCGCGTTTCCTTCGACGGGAGACAAAAATCGCACGCTTCCCACCTCTAGACAATGTCCTGCGGAAACCAATAAAATTTATTGACAGTATTGTTATATCCGACATCATGTTATAAATATACCGATAGATTTCATGTGACCTCTCCCTAACGAGGGTTACGGCAATGAATGTTTTGCCTGCATTCTGAGGTAAGCAGCAGACTACATTGTCGACCTTGGCAGCTTCATACAACACAACCTGTCCAATTGAAGTTGACGTGAGAAATTTGTGACGCAACTTTTGGCTGTAAATTACAGATACCTGAAAGTCCCGGGGAGTGAAACTGTCTCCGCTGACGTAGGTATCTTGATTGGGTATCATTTCCAACGTAAAACTGTTTAATTATTCTGTAAATAAATTCACATGAAAAACCAGATTAGCTCAGTGGAAAAGATTTCTTTGTTGAATTGAATGCAAAAAAATTGAACTCACCGGTGTGCTAATCGGTTTAATTAAATTATAACACTACATTGGCTGATTAAGTGTTATTGCAATTAAGAAATAAAAAGCAACACTTTGTACTGAATCTGAAAATATAACATAAGTTGTTGGTAGCATAGCACGACGTCGGTATCAAGTTGTAACCCGTAATTCAAATTTTCGAACGTGCCTAGCCTGGTAAACGATCTCGTGCTGTATCCCCCAGTGTCGGTTAATAAACAACTGTTTCAACGCCATCTAGCGGCATGTTAACTTGTGCATTAGAAGCAGTTAATAATTACAGTTAAAATTTTAAAATGTCATAAAGTGATAAAATTTTGAAAATATTGGTATAGTTAAACAGATTGTTTAATGTATTAGGTGTCTACATTATTTAGATAGAGGATATGGCAATGCTGCAAACAATAGTCGCCATGTTTGTACAGACGCATAAAATACATGAAAAGTAACAGCCTAGAGGAAAATAATATTCCACAAATCTATTTCTACAGTTAAGAGAAAATTAGGGGAAATTGGAAAATAACGTTGAAAACATAAGTTCTCCTTGAGTCATTAATCCATTCCACCTACATCAGCGTGTTCAGCAGGGTTCTCGCACACGTCAAAATGGTATATTTGGCATTCACTTAATTTCAGAGTTTCCCACATTCAAAACACAATGTTCAACGTTAGATTGCAATACCTTATAAGGATATATTAATAATTCGTGAAGCTTATTAAACATAATCCTTGGTGTTTTCAGTCGCACACAATTCTGCTAGTTCAGCCGGGACCAAAACCAGAGACGCGGACGTACTCGGACTACGAGTCCGTTAACGAGTGCATGGAAGGTGTCTGCAAAATTTACGAGGAACACTTGAAACGTCTGAACCCCAACACGCCCAGCATAACCTACGACATTAGCCAGCTATTTGACTTTATCGACCAGATGGCGGACCTTTCCTGTCTCGTGTAACGCTAAACCTAAAAGTTTTGGTTTTTCCATCGCGGTCATTCGTGAAACGTTGTATCGTTGTAGGTACCAAAAGTCGTCAAACAGCTACGCGCCATACAACAAGGAGTGGATCAAAGAAAAGATTTACGTCCTGCTGCGACGTCAGGCGGGAACCTCGTAAAAAAGAAAGACGGAAGCTGACACCCATGTTGACGAATTTCATGAAATGGCAATTATTTTCATTTGTAATGTTTCTGCCAGTCACAGTCTATGATGAATACATCATTTTTTTTTGCAAAATGCACAAGATAACCTGTTAAAAGCTGTGCAACTTTAATCCTTACTACACTAGCACTGCATACTGCGATAGAAACATGATTAGTCAATCAAGACCTAGTCACGCAGTTGGACTGTTATTCAAGTTTCTGACTATACAGACATATTTTTATCCTATCTATCCTCTCGAGCTGTTTTACTATCTGTCTACCTAACTATGGATCTATCTATCTATCTACCTATATCGGTATTGACGGTCAATGATTCATCCAGTCGTCATTAGTCAAGGTCAAAGTATCTTTAATATATTGTAACAATACGAGTAAATAAGCTGCCGTCAGAATGCGTCGTACTTTAGTCTGCTCTAGCCTTCGTTACCCGAAACAGTACCCATGAATCAGGTGTATACAAGGCTGCTGCACCCTACTACTCAGCACAGCGCACGAAACAGTACGATAGCCCAGTACCTAACATGAGGGTTCTAATGCTAATCTCATTGTTACCAGAGGCTTCCCTTGAATCATGGAGAACCAGAGCACGCGTTGATAACAAAGGTAAAGCGGACAATCGCATCTTGATATATTTCTGACGGTTCAGTCATTTGCTGATCGGTTTTGCATGGTCGTGCTTATATCCGTTATGACGTCACGTCACGTGACTTTCCTTGAGGCTCTTGTGGGCTTTTATGGGCAAGCAATTAAACTTTCACACTTGATCATTAATTCAGTTTTTTTTATATCATAAACTTGATGCAGCTAAAGCAATACGGTTCCAGCGACTATGCATGATACCTGCAAAGGTATCTACAACATCAGTGTTTCTTGCGCTTAAGCAAGTAGAAAGCCGTTCCGCAGGCGAGGATCACCGCAGCAATACACCCGATGACGATTCCGGCGATGGCACCTCCGCTCAGTTCACCAGTTTCCGGTTGAACGTCGACTATCCTAACTGCTGCTAAGTTCGATACCGAGCTC
>JAIQCU010000486.1:0-27500 GCA_022114935.1 Leptestheria dahalacensis | reverse complement strand
TTAGGTACATTGTATGAGTAACTTGCATTTAATGTAGACCGTAAGTTACAATACTTTGTTAAGTTAGCAATGCTTATACGCGTAGTCAGTCGTGCTAACTACAGTCTTAATAACTAAGTAATAGCGCAGGTGTGTTCACTCCACTCGGTATGTTGTAGGAAAGTAGTAACTTATAACGCTATAATCGTAGTAACTCTAGTACAAGTATTTATCAGCTAGTCGGGATGGTTAGCAAGTTCTACCCAAAGGCGATGGTAACGACGCGTATTCCAGCTGCTAGGATATCTGGCTGCGCTTCGAGGATACCTCCACCTACGTTGTTTTGTCCGTCGGTCAGGAGAATGATGACACCGCCGTTACCCGTTGGTTTCAGCATCTGCATTTCAAAAGCCGGAAAATTTACCTACGTTCTGTTGGTGCTACCAAAATACTGGTTTATCTTTAATTATCACTTTTAACCTTAATATAATTGACAATGTCACAACGCCATCTATCGATCCGTCATTCAACTGTTTTCTTGCTGACATACCTAAAATATTGCCCTCAATTTCAGTTTCTTAAGTCGTCCTCACTAATCTGTATTTATACACCAGAACTACTGTAGATTATGTACTAATATAACTATATTTGTACTAATCTATCTATAATTAACTATAACTACACTCTGCAAGTGCAAAATGATGATACCTGCGTGGCAGCTTTAAGTCCGCAGCCGATGCAGGTGGACGACTGGACAGCGTTGGGAACTTTAGCCATCAACTGGGCGCGGCTAGTGTCGGTCACCGTTGTCAGCTGAGCCAAAACGCTTGCCGTCTCGCTATACCGAATGTGATCACTTTGTTAATCATCTGAATTAACTATTCGTGTGATAGACTTGCACTAGAGATATGATCTGGTCAACAATTCAATAGACATCTGAAATGATAAAACACCTGAACTGCACCAAGCCGAGCTGAGATCCGTTGGGAATCTCGTATTTGATCCAGCGTTTGGCCGACTGGTTCAGTCTGATAATGCGATCCTGTGGGGGGGGGGAAAGCTCAATTTAATTCAATGGACGACAAATTATTGAATTAAGTTACGACTTACAAAGTCCAACATGCTCTTGGAGACATCAGCAACCAGGACGAATCGCGTGTTCTCCATGGAAGACCGTACCATAATGAACGTCGGTTCCAGATTGGTTATGTTGGCCGGTGGGTTACTAACGACATCAACAAGATTGGTTAACGTCAAATAACTCGGCATTAAACTTCAAAGTTTTACTTGTTATTAGCGAAATCTGGGTGCTGGGTGATGACTCTCCAGGTACTCTGACGGGAACACATGGCGTTATGTTTGTTAGGAGCTTCGCTGTTGTGAATTAGGAACTCGCCGTCATCGCAAAAGTCGGTCACCTGCCAAAATACCGTACACAGAAATTCGCTCAAAACGGTACTTAAATAACATTTCATTACTCATTTAAATAACTCAAAAATATAATAGCATATATCGTATAATGAATATATTAATTATTAATATAATCATTAAAACAGTTAAATTATAATCATGTACAAAGTTCATGTAGGTGACACAGTTGATTAGGTTTTAGTGTCGACGTTACAAGTTCAGTACCGAGGGAAGTGAATGATCCGACATCATGGACGAATTGGGCTTGAAGGCTTCGGAAAACTGGTACCGGCAGTTGGCATCGTAGAGACCGGTGTTGGGATCAGTATTACATCCACCACCTTGGGTACTCCTATAAGATGCAAAAGATCCTTTAAGCCTGGTTTGTAATTTTTTGATACACGAGGTGATCTGCTACAAAATAAATAAATAAAATAAAACGCTCCCTAATACAGTTATAGTTGGGTTTAATGGATACATGGAATTGAATCTATTTTAAATTGTGTCTGTTTCAATTCAAAGTGAAGGATTATTTTCTGTTTATCTATACATCTGTTCGTCTATCAGACTATCTATTTATGTCTTGCTGTCTAGCTGTACATCTGTCTATTTCTGCATACCCATCTCACTACCTTACCTTACTCCCTACCAATCTATCTATCTATCTATCTATCGATCTATCTATCTATCTATCTATCTATCTATCTGTCTGTCTGTCTGTCTATTTATATATCTACCATCTACCTATCTACCTATCCATCTATCAATATGTCTGCCATCCATCCATCTATCTGCCCATCTGTCTATATATCTGTATGACTTACTGGGTGAAAAAGTTGGCCTTGGTATTGGCACAGACGTTGGGTGTGATCTCGTTGGGAAGGCCGACGATCGCCTGGGCGCTGGGCCGGTAGAACAGCGGGAAGGCGCCGTCACCCGGCAGTCCGTACTCGTCGAAGACGCCGTACCGAAGATGGGCCCATTCGTGCACCAGCACTTTACCTGGTTTCCACCAAATCAAACCAGTCAATTGCATTGATACAATCATTTTAACGTTGATATTTAAATAGGTAGCAGTAATAAGGTGCATCTAAGTACATTCAAAGCGAAGGTGATCACTTTTTATGACGTAGTAATAATTGATCAATTCAAGCGACCATGTAACCGATTAAAGTGATGTTATAAATTAAACTAAGCAATAAGGTTCGTTTTAGTCATTTTGATATTGATTTTATAATATTCATAGCAAGAATGATGTATTCTTTCGATATAGTGATGAATTAAAGTTACCAGCAGGTCCATATCGCGCGGAATTGGTCGCATTGCCGACAGTCTTCACGTAATCGGGCGTCAAATGAATGTACTCGCCCGCCTGACCGCATCCAAGCGGCTGCAGCGTGTAAGGAGTATCGCCGTACGCCCGATTGGCCGGGGCCACTCGAATCTCCGCCTCCTAAAGTCGTATACAACTATTAATAGCAACCAATCCTGGCTGTGTATTTGCCCTCAGGCGAAATCGAAAGCCAGGTTTCTCTATTCTATTTTACGTCGGAAACCATTACATGAAGTGCGTTACAGGACAAGTTACTCCTGGTACTTTCATTTTAAGCTAAAGCGTTGGTATGGGTTACGCACTGCCCGAAATATGGGCGGGCTTCAAGGAAGATATCCAAGTGACCGTTGAAAATGTCACGGCCAGGGTACTATAACTAGATTTAGAGATTCGTCTGCTAGATTAAACTGTGTTACTTTAACATTGCACGGCAAATGGATTAAGACGCTTGCTAAACAGGACTTTTAACATAGTGATATCTGGTATGCAGACTTAATAGAGATATAATGTATCGAAATAAATGATTAAAGTTTCCCAACGTTGTAAGTCTCCCAAGTGTTGCTTTGCGCTGGAATGCTGGTCCAGGTATCGGGGAGAAGGATTCGGACGTTCTTGAAGTAGGCTCGGTTCCTCGTGGCTTTGTACAGGATCGGAGATGCTTCTCCAAACATGCGCTGCAATTAAAATATAACGATAATAAGTTAATAATAATAATGAAATAATTTTAAACAACCAATAAATTAATAGATACATATGCAAATAAATAAATAAATAAATAAAGAAATAAAGAAAATAACGAATTTTAAATTAATAGATAAGTAAATTAACAGATAAATAAATAAATAAATTTTTTAAAAAATTCGTAAAATAACATGACAATTTGAGTTTAACCTGCCAAGCCTTTAAAGTGAGAAACGTAACAAATTATTATAAGACAAACACGGACGAACCTAATAAACTTTAATGGGGTTAAAAAATTACATATCAATGTTCGCTTATATCAGCGATAGTCAGACGTATTAATGTTGATTAAATGCTACTTACTTTAGTTACTACATAACCCCACAGTTAACCGCTTTATCTCGTACTATAATGCTAACCTTAATGTACACAAACTCAACAGTACTAAAACAGGCAATTCATCACATTCCTTCCTTACCGGAACACGACACATGACCAAAAACTTCAAAATTAAACAGTGCTAAGCACCTATTTCATCACATCTCCCACACAACAAAACCACCTTATATTATCACTTCCCTCATCTAAACAGTGAGAGGTACGTGAATCTTTAAACAGTACTCAACACCTAATTCAACAGTCTCAACTTAAAATAAAACAACCTTGATATTCTCGACGATGGTGGTAGCCTGGTTTTGGGGGGCGTCGGGAGAGATAGCTACCAGAATATCTGAATAGCCGTTGCTAGTCAGGGTAGCCCGGTGTGCTAACGCTACCGTTGCTAACAGCAGAACGACTAAGCTGCGCTTCATCTCGGTATAACGTGAAACAATGGGACTATAAACGCAGCCAGTGTTTCGCCCTTTTTATACAGGCGACAATCCAGTAGCAGAGATATCCACGGTAATGATAAGGTTCCGGTCCGTATCTACATGCCTTTCTGACTCGTACTTTAAATTCCTAAATAAAGAGATTAGCTAAATCTATTCTAAGGAAAAAATAATACTGTTCTTAGTCGGTTATTCAACCCGCTTTCCGTGGAATTATAACCCGTTCCTTGGAACAGGATTATTAAGCTCCCAGATGAAGGTGACGTAAGTTAAATACGGCAAATCTAATTAAAATTAATTGTTTTCCCCTCTCTGGGTTATTTGCAGAATACGATAACTTGGATCACAGAATATAGCTTATTAAAGTTAACTTTAACCAACTTAACTTTGATCGAAAACTTCAATCACAAAGGGCTCATGAGTCATGCAATCAAACCTGGTGAAATGTTGCATTACACATAGCCGCAGGGCGAATCAAGAGCCAGGTCAACTTGGAAGTTGGGAAACTAGAATTGGATAGTCGATTTGCTGTCAACATCAATTACTTCAATTGCAACATGTGTGTGACTCAATAGCAAGTCACTCTTTTCACATGGCGCAGGTTTGATGCACAGCAGCGCAATAAGTCATCAAAAGTTTAGAATTTTACTGTGGCTGAACTAACAACTCAAACCCAGCGAAAGTTTCAGGTTATGTTCGCCACTAATAGACTTAGCTCTGACCAAATTTTCATCGGTATACAAGCGTTAGTCTTAAAGATACGAGCGAAATGCCAAGACGACTTCCTCGATGCTTCATACTATTTCGCGTGTGGACGAGGGTACTAGCATATTTTAACCAGATCGTTCATTAATGGTACACGTATGCAAATTTGCGCTTCCTAATATAAGACGACCCGAACGAATCGTAATTTAACTGAACTTTTGAGCAAGTCCAGCAAAGAATGACTCGGTACGAGTTCAAATGATTCAACTACTTCATTTCAGTTGCAAATCAGCAGCTCGATGTAAATTTAACTCTAATAGTCATTCACAACAAAGCGATAGCCTTACAGAAGCAGTTATAGTAACGAATCAATCCGAATACTACTGAGATCCATTAACTTAAACAATCGATATATGACCTTGTATACATGGGATAGTTAGACAGATACACGGATTGATGTATAGATAGTAAATCGATAGATAGATAGATAGGTAATGGGTAGTCAATGTCTTAAAAGTGTTGATAACCTTTTCGTGAGTTAACGTCAAGGTCGTATAATGTGAAGGTCTTACAAGCCAAGGAAGTCTGTGTACTACATTATCGCTGAGAATAATCGTGAGGTAATGATCTAGGAATTTCGAGTAGTTTACCGTACTGTTTTACATTATCGTTTTGACATTTTCAAACGCCAGGGATTTTACTCTGTCCTTGTTTTATCAGTACGGTCAGTGGATCCCAGTATACACGCGTACCACGTCCAATGCAGATAAAAGAATACATGTAATATACTAGCGGATTTTCAATTTAAGTTGATTGGCATAAACGGTGATTGATTTAACCAGTGAATATCGATTCAACCTTAGAATGTATTCAAATGCTTGCTGAATTTATAAACGCAATAACAATTGACTGCATCGAATATAACTGCGATACAGTTAACACCATAATATTTAACTATAATTTGAAATAAGCAACTGATTAAAAGATACGTCTTAATCAGTAATTCAGTTACAATTCAACCAGCAGTAAGGTTATTTGTAAACGCCTTCTAGTGGACAATCTGTCAACTCGTTTCAAGACTGGATTTTCTAATATATTTTCTAATTCTTGTCACTATATCGATATTACAGAATTTTCGACTTACACATAATGAGTTTAATATTAAATTTAATTGCAAATAAGAATCTGAAGCGACGATTCCAACTTGCAAACTCTATGCTGAACAGAACATAGTGATTTCAACGGCACGACTCGAGTCGACAAGTCGAGTCGACAAGTCAAATCTCAAGTCGACTTAGTCGACTTCCAAAATCACGAGTCGAGTTGAGTCGTATAACGGAAAGGACCGAGTCAAGTCGACTCAGAAGTCAACTCCAAGTCGAGTCACTTGACACCCCCAATACAAAAGGGCTGTTAAAAGACATTTTATCTTTATTTTAATTTTAATTTTAAATTTCTGTAAGAGAGATAATAAAAATAGAAATAAAAGTCGCCCAGGCATTTACGATATGGACGCGGTATTAAAGCAATAAATTTTCCGGAAGTTTTCTGCTTTTTTTTACAATTTTTTTGTCCCCTCCTTTCTAGTCAAAATTGGTCTTCTCCTTCTTTTCATCTCTCTCTCTCTCTCTTGTACCTTTTAGTTTTATTTTTTTTATTTCTCTCCTTGGATAAGTCTCGCGTATACTGGCCCTTTGGCGCAATCTTATCGCCCTTTTTTCCCGGGGTTCCATTCACAAAACCACTAAGAACTCAGCAAGATAAAAGTTGTCGAAGACGAGTAATCTCGAGGGTTTGGTTCGCTCTCTTTGGGGGGAATGGATAATGTCAAGGAATAAAAGGCAGAAACAAGAATCATTCTGAAAGAATCTTTTCGAAGGTTGTTTTATTACTGATTCAAGGTTAAACTCGTCAGCAAACAATGCGTTTTAACGTTAATATTATCCAACACAATATACGCGAAGTTCTTGATACTGAAACGGTCATTCGAATGACAAGGCATTTAGAACTCTATAACTACGCGGTTGATTTGAATTTGAGTAAAAGCATTTTAGATCGGCAATGACGTCATCGACCATAACCCATGATGTCATAGTTTTTAACAATTAAATTCGTAATATTGATATATCGTAATATTTTAATATTTATGTGATATAATATTTACGCAAATTTTAAACATGATGCTGTTAAGTTACACTGCTACAAATTAATGATTTAATATAAATGTAGAGATTATAGCAATAAAATAAAAGCGCAATTTTAATAACTTGTGACGTCATAGTTTAATTTGGCTGCAGTTTTAATGTTCTTTGTTATTTCGAACATTATGTTGTTATTATTTTTTTTAATATTATACTTTCAAGAAGTACAGAAGATAAACAACGTGACGTCATCACTTGATGACGTCACTCCTTAGCACACAAACAACAAAATGCCCAGCGCCCAACGTTACCCAGCTTCAGTTTCAAACACAGTATAGATGATACAGTAAGAAATCGTTCCCTATCCCCCCATGTTAAAGCCTTGGTCGCGAAATTAGAGACCCCGCATGGCCAAGTGCCGAACTACACCGTGACGTCACAATGGGCTTTAAGATAGGAGCATACACTAGCGTCCTCGCACTGGGTAAATTCGGAACTACGTGACACCAAGGGTTGACGAAGTCCTGTCAGCAGCGACATCGCACTGGGTTTATTTGGAACTATTCCGTATATTGACCGAATCTGAGCTATGAGAGACTCCTTTGCATCGTGTTACCTTGTGTTCGCAGAATTTCTAGCCAGGCTCACAATTCTAACGATTACTATAATATCTCGATAAAAAGTAACAACGTGTAAAACAACAATTTAGTATGCTTTAATTTATTTTTAGTTTCTTTTTACTTTATATTGTTTTGGTTTAGTTTTGTTTTAATTTAGGTTAATGCTTTATTTTTTTACATATTATTTTCACATTTTCCTCTTATTAATACTTATTATAAGAAACATTGCATTATAAACTTACACGGATATCTCTCTAACTTGGATCATAGTAATACGAAATGTAGTGGTTTATGGTATGCACAATTTTGCCCTTCATTCTATATTTCCTTTTTAAGCAATAAATAACATACGATGTTATTCATGGAAGCAGTTGCAAATTTTTGCCCGTGTATTCCAGTTTTCCGTTATCAGTAATTAATAATATTTATCAAGATATTATAATAATCGTTATATCGTGAGCCTGGCTAGAAATTCTGCGAACACAAGGTAACACGATGCAAAGGAGTCTCTCATAGCTCAGATTCGGTCAATATACGGAATAGTTCCAAATAAACCCAGTGCGATGTCGCTGCTGACAGGACTTCGTCAACCCTTGGTGTCACGTAGTTCCGAATTTACCCAGTGCGAGGACGCTAGTGTATGCCCCTATCTTAAAGCCCATTGTGACGTCACGGTGTAGTTCGGCACTTGGCCATGCGGGGACTCTAATTTCGCGACCAAGGCTTAACATGGGGGGATAGGGAACGATTTCTTACTGTATCATCTATACTGTGGTTTCAAAACAGCGTCAGTCGGGACAAGACGTACGGTCAATCTCTCTCAAAAGATCGCAACTTACAAACCACTGAACTGAATTCTATAAAGTTGGATGGAATCCTAACTTTCAGAAAATTAAAAGAAAGACACAAATTTTGTTATGAATTGCAATTGGAAAGGATAAAACAAAATGGCGGCTAGTTTGAACGTGCACTTTCAAATCGAACGTCCAGCTTCCCTGTTGTTTTGCGCCAGCAAATACAACAACAGCAACAACAACGACGATGTCTTTTGTTCGCAAAGCCAGGATCAGATTGTCCCCGACTGCAGCGTGAGCCCCGAAGTTGACTTTTCACCTCAGTGGAGTAATGCTGCTATGGACAGCCACGTGTCTTACGACAGTGCCTTTCTCACTACTGCCTTCCACTGTCTGCAGCAGGTAAGATGAATCCAGAATCACCTCGGTGTGAATCATTGAGTCATCCAATCTGGAGCTGATAATGCGTCTATATAGTTACACTGGGAAGCGTTGAAACCAGCGAAGATGACTCAATATAGCAACATAGAGAGTCACTGAGTCATTATGGAAAGAATGGAAGCATCAAATGTGTTACACGTCAATACAAAGGAGAAGTTAAGTTTGTGAATCACCTATAGTCTTCTTAAACGGTTCCACACATGCGAGTCGATTCAACTTCGACACGGTTACACTTAGTAATGTCGGATTTGACAACGAATTGAACTCATTTTAGGCGGAAAAACCGACATTTAATTGAGTTGATATCGAATCTTCAGATTGCCTTTCTCTGAACTTTCTATCCGCGTACAGCGAATTCGATCCGAGTGACTTAATTGAGGTCCGATTCAATTCGATTTTGCTTGACACTCGACTCAACTCGACTCAATTCAACCAGACTCTTTTCACCATTTAGACCAGCGGCGTTTTCGCGTTGAAATGATTCCTTAGTTAATCCGACACGACATTCGACCCGACTCGACTCGACGCAGGTAAACTAATTTCCGACTGTGTGCGGTTTCGGGTTCTGTTGGCATCTTAACTTGACTAAATTCGACAGTTGACCCAACTCAACTAAATTCAACGTCCAACCAATTGTCGTTTGTCGAACTGAGTCGGCTCGAAACCGACTTCACGACTAGTATTCAAGCTTGTGTGCATGGATCCTCAACACGAACTCGGATAACCCGACTTCAAACTTGCCCCGACTTCGAAATCAACTTCATGAAGTTGTTTTCCTTTTTAGCCATAAAATCTTTTGATACTAATATAATTTAAGAATCATACGAGATTCCTTAAATCATAAGAAACACATTCCACTCCTGATATGGGTAGCATCAACCAAGAATCCCAAGCTTTTACGGATGAGTCATTCCGTTCGCGAATCTGAGTCATTTTGAGTCACCGTAACTACTCATGCAAAGTTACTATGGTCAATCCGAGCAAGTTTCATACAGCAAAACCTGTACGCTGAATAATGAACTCTGTTCTTATCTCAAAGTACGGCGCGCTATCTTATGACACGTCGACTCTTACCGCAGGTGTTGAAAACTTCATCCCCAGTTAAAATTAAACAAGAGGGTCTGCGACTTCTGATAACAACGTTCAAAACATTTGTCGGATTTTCCATACATCTGTCGAGTTGATAATCTTATAAAAGAAAAGAACTAAATATACACAATGATAAACTTTTATGGTTTAACAGGGTAGTGATCTGGACGCCTATTTGGGTAAATTCGAAGCTCCCGTGCGGAATATCGAGTCGGCTGAAAAGGCCCGCCGCGAATCGGCATCACAGATCGACCAGTTCCTCTGCGAAGTAGGCGAATGCGGACCACACGATTCCATCCTCAGCGAACAAGACGTCGACGAGTGGTCGGAAATCGACCCCAGTTTGATCAAAATCGACCCCGATGTCTTTGCCGACCTGTCCAAGGTCAAAGTGGAACCTCTGGACGAGACCTGTAGCAACAGCAGCAGCCATTTCGAGAGCCCGCCGCCATCTTGCGAACTGCTGCAGCGACACCAGTCCCTTCAAGGTCAAGGTCAGAGTCCGACGGGATCCAATCCACCGGTGGTGAAATACAACCGACGCAATAATCCTGAACTGGAGAAGCGCAGGATCCACAGATGCGATTACCCGGGCTGCACGAAAGTCTACACCAAGAGCTCACATCTCAAAGCGCATCAACGGATTCACACAGGTGGTTATACAATCTATCAATTTCCACCAGATTCCACTCCAATTCACACATTAGCTCCATTACGAACCTTATGTTATAAGCTATGATGACCACTTTACGTTCGTTGTAATCGAAGGCCGCCACCTTGTGTGGCAGTTCAATATCTGAAAGGACTTGTCGGCTCGCCCGCCATGTTGTGTGGCATCTAGCTACACTAGGATTTGCCATATGCGTGGGCGCTGGCTCCTTTTTGTAGAAACTGAAGAATATTTAAGTAACAATGATTGAATATTGCAACTGAAAGATTAAAAGATCATCCACCATGTTGCGTGGCACTATTGAGGTTGCATGTAGACTTGCAGGTGCCAAGCACAACGCAAGATTCCCCTACTGAATAACAATTAAGAATTCATATAGACCGATCAAGGGATAGTCAGGATAGTCATCCGCCATATTGTGTGGCATCTGTTTGGGTTAGATGGATACATGATCCATAATACATCGATGGCGGGGCGAGTCACGTAGTCATCCGCCATATTGCGTGTTGGCGTCTGTTCAAATTAGACCGGGTTGGGTTAGAGCTAACCATGGGCCGCCGTTTTGCGTGGCAGCTTATTCCCCTTATTCAGAAATGGTTACGATGCGATATGGACCGTGGACGGGATCGACACCATGTAGTCTTCCGCCACATTGTGTGGCAGCTATACTTGTACCCAAGACTCTAGCCGATTATCGCTTTATCTCATCTGATTAACAATTTTCGAACAGATCTTTGGAAAATATGAGAAATACGTGACTGTATAACCCGCCATGTTGTGCGGCAATTATCACGTGACCTGTTGACGTCATCCGAGTTAAGCTCGGGCATATTCTTGCATGAGAAATTTATGAGCGCCGACATGACTTGTACATTTCTGCACTTAACCGCGAAACCCAGATGATGTCACTTGCCCGTTGCCCCCCCCCCCAAGTGATAACCTTATGGCATTTCGCTGGTTTATTTTCCAGATAAGAAAAAAATTCGCAATCTTATTTATGGCTTTAACCGCTGTAAACATAAGTCTGCTAATCTTAGTTTTAATTATAGCTAATTAGTGATTCATTAATGTAGGTGAAAAGCCGTACCTGTGTCACTGGCCCGAGTGTCGGTGGCGATTCGCCCGGTCCGACGAGTTGACCCGCCACTACCGCAAGCACACGGGGGCGAAACCCTTCCGGTGTCAAGTATGCGAGCGCTGCTTCGCCCGCTCCGACCACCTCGCCCTGCACATGAAGCGACACCTGCCTAAGGGTCAGAAATCATCATAAAGAATCGCCACACTTGCAATATAACTGCTACACATCAACGACTTATTATTACACTTTTCTTACCGTCGATACTTATCGATTGCGACTTTCAAAAATCTATACATCTCGCGTGTGCAAACGGCAAAACGCTCAAATTTAACTTTGGTATTCTCGGTTTTCCTTTAACCCTTGGGTTTTCAGCGGCGCTATGCACCATCTAATGAATCTTTAACAAAAAGATGAGGATCATAGCCTCGGGCGCTATTTTCCGCCATCTTGTGACCTGTTTGTCGTCCCAACAGTAGCCTTTCATCCTGCTGTACTTTCCTCTCGATTTCACCACAAACTTAACTGCACTTCAACCTCATTTTGTAGTACACAGACTCTGAATTGAGCCTACGGCGGCGACTCCAGCGCCACCTGGTGGCAATGGTGACAGATCGAGGCCTATAATTAACCAACCACTTGGAGATTCATTCGTCGGGGAAACGAGGCAACTTTCCATCACTGCATCGAAATGTTGACCTTTGACCTATTCTGACATTCAATTCGATTGTAACCATCAGCGCCATCTAGCGAACGAAAGTTGGGGACCATAGCCTCAGGCGCTATGATCCACCATCTTGCGACCCGAAAATCCCGAACGAAGGAAGGGAGCCTTAACCGCTGTACTTAAACCTCTGATTAACTCCCTATAGCCTTCACATTAAAAAGCAATTACCAAGTGCAATTAACAAGAATTTTTTAATTCTTAAATCGTCTGTTTCCCTTTAATGAAAATTTATAACCGCGCGTGTTTTTTCTCATTAAATCGAAGTGCCATATATACCGTTTTTGTGGACTTGTTTGACCTTTTTTGACCCTTGATATGCAATTTCGTTACGCTCATTAAATACTGTGCCATAATACGACTGTTTCTTTCGAACCAAGGAGAATTAAACCTTTAAAAAAATCCTTTTTTTAATTTCTGGTTTCGTTCCTTCTTCAATTTCACAAGCCATAGGTTTCTAATTACACAGTCTCGACATGAACAGTGTGAGAATTTTAAATTGCTGTTTTTATTTTTGACAGAGAATCCACACATGCTTTTCGTTTGGCTAATAAAAAACAGATGTTTTCTTGATTAACCCCGCAATTCACGAGATAATTCATCGCTGGACGCGTGAAATATCCAACCTTATCCACTAGATTTAAAAAAACAAAGTCAGAATGGGTGAAGATGATGTCACATATGCGGCACTGCATAGAAGAACGATTCATCATAACGGAGAACCGCCAGTTATAATTAAAGGTTGATAAATAAAATTGATTTCAATCTAATAATTTAGATGAGATATCATTTTTTTAACAAGTTTGAAATTATGGTTTGTTGGAAATCGCGAAGTCAAGTAAATGTATTTATTTTAAATATGAATATAAATTATTTATTTAAATGAAATTGGATACAAAAAGATATTACTACGTCGAAAAAAAAGGAATCAAGTTCCATTCACGAGTCTAGCCTTGAGAGAGCAAACGATCGTCTTTTGTTTTGGTCATTCATATGTTTTTCTCGTGTGGAGAGACGAGAAGAACATTACCATAGCTGCCCCGGGGGCTCGCACCAACATTCCTATAAAGGCGATACTAATTTTAGACGTGATTTCATCTTTAGCGCCCGTTTTTTTTTATCCACGTCTTTATCCTCTCTTTCACTTCATTTCTCTGTTTCCACTTTTCCGTTTTCCCTTCCCGTGCGAACCATTTTATATAATTATTTTACACACATCGTTGATATTGTAATTTCGATTTACATTAATAACAATAAGTAACAATAAATAATTTAAGAATTTCATAAAATCAACCTATGACGTTATAATTATAGTTGGTATTGAATATAATCAAACTTAAATAATTTAATAAATATGAATACATTGAAGTAATAATATAATGTTGTTCGGGATAAAGGCCGCTATGCCAATAACTTGAATCGAATTATAGCGAGTCGACATAGGTGGCCGGCGGCTAGGAAAATTGTACAATCTCATTCATCATTAATGCAGACGGTTCTTTTTAGAAAGTCGCTTTTAAGATTCCTTGCAGGCAGGAATTCTTCAGCAACACACATCGAGAGAAAAGAACGATTAAAAAAAAGGTTCCCAAACAATGCTGTCGCCTCTGGTCATTCATAAAATCGATTCATGAGTTGAATGATAATCTCTTGCGTAATGCATACCTTGATTTGATAGTAGATTTGAGGTGCAGGTAGACAGAGAGATGGATAAATAGATAGATAGCTGGATAGAATAGGTAGATAGATAGATGGATAGATAGATGGATAGATAGACTGACAGATAAACAGATGGATATAGGTACATAGATAGATAAAACAGATAGACAGACGTAAAGATAGATAGGTAGACAGATACGTAGATGGATAGGTAGATAGATATGTAAATAGATATGTAAATAGATAGACAGATAGATCGATAGATACAATGATAGATAGATAGGTAGACAGACAGGTAGATAGATAGATAGATACGTAGCAAGATAGACAGACAGGTAGATAGACTGTTAGGTAGATACAAAGGCAGAAATACAGATAGACAGATAGATAGGTAGATGGGCAAACAGGTAGATAGACTGTGTTAGGCAAAATATAAAGGTAGAAAGACAGAAAGATAGATAGATAGATAGAAAGATAGACGGACATGTAGATAGACACATAGGTAGATACAAAGATAAAACGATAGATAGACAGATAGATATTTGGCCGTTTTCAAATGGAATCAACATCTTGTGTTTACTAACAATCAAGGAATTGATGCGACGAATGTTGGATCGTGTTGTTAACAAAGTTGAATCTGGTGAATAAGTCTTTGTATATTATATCAATCTGCTAGCGAGTGACTGTCTCCAGCGTATAATGCCTGTGATCGATATTAATTTGATATCAACAAAAACTGGGTAACAAGTCGTATGATAGCAAATAGACCCGACATGTTGTTGGATTCATTGCTTTGTTAACTTTGAAGTTAAATGGATGAATGGTGAATCGCAAGTTGTATAGACAAGGTTGATATTTGGTAAATGAACAGAGATATGGAATCAATATCGTGTCGACTATTATGAAGTTGCATAAACGCAATGCTTCATTCAAGAATGTCGATTTATAGAGTCGGAACCTGTGTAAAGACAGTCAACTGACTGGAGGAGTCTTGTTGAGTACAAATGAAAGCTTAGTAGACAACATACGATATTCGATTTTTGATCGATAAGGGAGATAGACGGTTAACTAGGGATACTATGAGTCGGCTAGGTACGCAACACAAGTCGACATTGAATCGAAATTACGTGGAACCTGAAAGCTGGAAGATATCAATCGTCAATATCGAATCGGAAAAGTTAATTGTCCATGGTAAGATCGGAACGGTTTGTTCAAACACGACAATCGTTAAGTCGAGTCTGACTTTCAAAGTCGTATAAATAATCGACAAACCTGTTTTACAAGTCGATATTGTCTCGACCTCTCATACAACAGCCTATGGGGCCAAGATAGACTCGAGTCGACTCAACTCGACTTCTGCTAGAATCGACTCAATGTCTGACCTGAATCAAACCCCAGTCAATTCATTCCCATAAACTACAGCTCCGGAGCCGACTTCAACTAAACCCAACATATGTCGCTTTTTTTCCAGCATTCAAAACTGTTTCATTCCTTTCTCTACTTTCTTATTTTTTAAAAAAACTATATACATTTAAGTTCGATGTAAAAGTCGTGTTTGATCCAACATCTAACCAAAGAGGACAATACCGACAATAACTAACGATATCAGTATCGATATATCAATTATAATTTCAATTAAAATTTTAAATTAGAGGAGAAACTCGTGTAGCGAGACTCTTTAACGACGATTAAAATTCCAGCTGGAGAAGTAAAATAGCTGCTAGGGTAGTAATTCTAAGCGCCCAAAGCTTCTTTGCATAACGCAGGTGGTACGGCCATTAACGTGCAACTAGAATGCCAGCCAAGATATTTAAATGGACAATGTAACCTCTCTTTGATGAAGTTTCATTATAATTAATTATTTCATTTATTATTATTATTATTATATTTAAATTAAGGTACTGAACTTTCGAATCTAATCTTAATTAAAATGCTACCGAGTTTATGCTATTGCGTAATATCTTATTACTAATGTCATGATTACCTAATTTTCGTAATGAGATTTATTACCGTATTTATAATAATTAACTAAATTATCCTAATCTCAATAAAATATTGATTTTTTATTGGCTTAATTGTAAAATTATAAACAATAATACGTAATTAACGATTGCGCAACGTGACGCATATCAAATCTGATTGCAAATTTTCAAATTTTATTCTAACTAATATATAGTCAAGTGACTGACCGTCACGATAACGTCATGTTTAATTAACATTAATTACTTTCACAATTACTTTAATTGAGATTTTACAAAACTGACTGTACGACTGTTTATTTATTTATTTTATTATTTTGAATGGCAACGGTTCCGGTGGAGATCACGTGACCGGGCGCACGCCGCGACGTGTGCGCGCCAAACAGGTTTTCGCTGTCGCTCATTTGCATATTAAAGGAGAAAAATACGTTGCACAACGAATATTTTATGTCTTTTTTCTTTTAAAGAAAAGAACTAGACGAAAAGAAGGAGAAGAAGGAGGAGTAGGAGAATAAAAAGTGGAGATGAAAAAGAGACCCTGGGGCGGATAGCCACACGCGAACGTGCTATAAAGCGTATACACCTTTATCAGGTAACCTCGGAGAACATCCATTGTGCATCTACCACCACCTACAACTTCCGGCTGGCTTATTCGGTATATAAACGAGAGAGACAGAGAGAGAGAGATTCACGCCCAATCAGAATGCGTGACATCATCCGCACCTTTTTGATTCCGTCATTTTCACTCGTAAATAGTTTAATGTTTCCAATTTTTTTAAACTTTTCACTGAGATTCACAATAGTCATTAAGAATCCTTACAAGAGAAAGGGAATCACCGAGAACCCTTAAAGAATCTTAGAAGAGAATCAAAGGTAATCTTACAACGCTAAAGTAAAAGTTAAGTAGAATCATCAAGAATCATTACGAATCTCTAAAAGAGCAACGGAATCATCAAGAATCCTAAAGGAATCTCAAAGGAATTGATGAAGTGTTAAAACTGTATTAACAGCCACTAAAAGCTAAGGAGAATCATCAAGATTCATTAAAGAATCCCTTGCAAGAGCAACAGAATCATCAAGAATCTTGAAGGAATTTCAAACAGAATCAATGGTGATAGCTATTAAAGCATTACGGAGAATCATCAAGAATCATTCAGAATCCCTACAAGAGGTACGGAATCATCGAGAATCCTTAAGGTATCTCGAAAGAGAATCGAAGAATCTCTAAAACTGAATTCATGGCCATTAAAAGATTAGGAGAATCGTCAAGAATCTTTAAGAATCCCTTACAGAAGCAACGGAATCATCAAGAATCATAAAGGAATCTCACAACGAATCACAGAATCCTTACGATTCAACGAAAGCTATCATGAGAATCGCCAAGAATCCCTATAAGAATCATGGTAAATCATTTTTTTAAAAAACCTGAATTAACTAAAAATCATTTAAGATTCACTGAATCAGAGAAAAATGCCAAGACCTTGAACAGCCCGGAAGAGCTCAGAAGATGAGCCACGCGACTGAACACGCGAGAACCACGAAAGGTCATTGGGGGGGTCAAACAAGTCAAAGACGGTTTTACCTGAGTCATTTAACCTTAAAAATTCTTAAATATCCATAGAAAACTCACCGGAAACAATACAGAATCTATCTATCTACCTATCTGCCCGCCTGTCTATCTATCTATCTATCTATCTAATTCATCCACCAATGTATCTATCCATTTAGCGCTTTATCGATCTATTTTTCTATGTATCTGTATACCAATCTACCTCTCTATCTACCTGCCTATGAATCTATCTATCTATGGATTCACCCATCAATGTATCTATCCATACATCTTTCTATCTACCTATCTTCTGTATATATATGTTTAACTATCTGTCTATGTATCTTATCTGTCTATCTATCGATCCATCAGTCTCCATCTATCTACCTATCTGTCTATCTATCTATCGATTCATCCATCCATGTACCTATCCACCTTTCTGCTATTTCCCATATACCATACATTTTATCTACCTATCTACATGCCTCCCTACTATTTTTCAATCATTCTATCTATTATACATTTAGTATCTATCTACCTACCTATTATTTTATTACCGACCCATCTGTCCAACTATCTATCTAATCTATCCATCCATCCATCCATGTACCTATCAACCTATCTGCTATATCCCACACTTTCCTTTTTATCTACCATCCTACTATCTATCAATTGATCTATCTATCTATCCATTTATGTCTGTCTACCCACCTATAGATTGCTAAAAATCAGTGTATATTGCTGGCTATCTATCCACCTATCTATAATTTTAGCGACCGACCTGTCTATCTATCTATCTCTCTCATATCTATCTACAACTTCGGTATTCGGAGGGGGGGATCCTCTAATTCTACCAAGTGTCGTAGGGGCCCGTTTTAAATTTACTGCCATCTGTTGACCGTACCGCGAAATAAAACCTCGACAATTTTTTCTTTTGGTTAACCTTTACCGAACCCAAAATCCTTCTTCTTTGATTCCTCTTTTACGACACACTTTCGGGAAGTTCTGAACATAAATTGGCCAGATTTTGTACTGGAACTGGTTGTATTGGGGATTGTTTCTAACTCGCTTTCTTGTCAATCAATACAGACGTAAATAACTATAATTAACGAACCAATTTATCAATTAAAACTTCAAAAACTTATCCCTTTTAGTTAATAACTATAACCAACTCATTAAGTCAATTAACCTGACTATTTTAGGCGCCTATTCAGAGGTAAATAACCATTTTAAATTAATATGAAATGAATACCCATAAGAGGAGGTGAAAGATGAATCTGAATTTGAACTTCGCGGTTTATTTTTAAGTCGACGCCAAAGCCAGCACGGTAAAATGAAGCTCCTCCGGGTCCAAGGACATTAAACGGCGGATTGCAGCCGCAGCATCCTGAATATTAAACAAATACAATTACAACAACTATTATATTATTTTTACACATCATATCAAATACACATACATATATTTATAATTTGTTTAACTGTTGGCCAGTATTTGTATCTTAACAATATATTGATAGTTCATTAATAGCAGCATATGTATATATGTAGATACACAATCGTGTTAACTATGGTATAATTAAATCTGATTAAAAACCTTGAGGAATGTTTCCTCCGTGGTTGGTCCGTGGTTGATAGGTCCATCCCTTCTGCCATCTGGGGATAAATCGAAGAGTTAAATTATATTGCGACTTAACCTAAATCCTAAATGACACTAAGTAGATGCAACAGATAAATACCTAATTCCCAGAGAGACCCATCCTTCACGATAAAACTGACGTAATGGAGATCAACGTCCTCCTCCCGATCTGGTGCCTAAGCGTCAAGATACAAGAACGATGTCATGATTCTCGGAATCCAATACAGAACAATATGAACATTTAGGCTTTAATTATGATAGTAACAAGACATAAATGTAAATGAAAATAATAAGTACTCTGGTCTGCCCTTCCCGCGCGATTCTTTCGTGAGCCTCCCGCACGGCGGCGTCCTCTTCCAGACGTTTCGCCCGGTCCCGCGGGCTGGAATCCCTCGTCTCCTCAAGAAACGTTTTCAGCAGTCCTTCGTCGAAGTTCACCGAGTCCGTGTTGTTGGCGATAGCGTGCAGGAGTGCGATTGTTCCGCAGGCGTTTCTGATTGTTTGCTTGAGGAAGTAAACAGACGACGTCGAGGTTTCCGGTCCTCGTTTTTCAGCCTCCGTGCGGTAGAAGTCGCTAACCTGTTCATGAAACAGTAATTTACCACAAACATTTACTTTCGCGGCTTAGTATACCGACCTTCTCCGTTAACGGAAACAGCAACAGTAAGGACACGACGGGCTGCGGGACAAACGCTAAGACTTCCACGTCGAGGCCGTAAACGTCACATACTCGCCAAGGTTCGGGGACTCCCAGCTCAGACAGCAACTAGTGAACAAGTAATGGGTTGAATCAACGTGAAAAGCTGAAAATTTACCAAAGTGGAAAGGGTTGTGTAGCATGCCGCGGTCATCAGTGTCACACGCATGAGATTCACGTTCTTACCTTATTTAAAACCTATTTTAACAAAAATATAAATGGAGTTAGACTTAATGAAACGGACATTTCGTAATAGGAATTATTGTGATTTACGTCAGGATTTGATTCGATGGGAATCCAGCGCAGTTCTTCCGGCACTCTGATTGATTCAATGATGGCGCTGGCTGTCTATTTTCAAAATTTCAAAACAAAAACATGTTGCAATATCCGTTGAAGCGTTGATTTGCTGTCGTCTGCTTCTTAATAATCCGCAGGGTGGAAATTACAAAAATAAGCCTAATATGGCTTTAAATGCAAACAGACTAGACTAGATTATTTAATAATAATACATAGCGATAATAATATATTAATTAATGCTAGTTTAACATTATATTTTAGAACTTTATTAATTATATGCTAACGTTAATTTGAATGACATGAAACTTGTTCTATGAACATCCTGGGAGGAGAGGTTACGCAGGTTAACACCCGTAGTTACAGGCGTATCGCCGGATGTATGGCGAGTTCCGCGACTTCAAAACCTGTTTATATTAACTATAACACATCTTTTTCATTCTTTTTCATTATGTCTAATATCGTATTTCTATTTTAATTGCTCTGTACTTTATATAGTATCATTTAAGTTACTCTTGGTCGGTCGAAAACTGGTTTAGGGGCTGAACTGGCTGACATGATAATGTGTAAAAGGTTATCAAATTGAACATCAGATGCATAAGTTTGGTTCCTTTGCTTTCACGAGGTAGCTATGCTGGCTTTTATTGATTCCTACTGGTTAAAACTACCGTCGAGAACTGTTTCATGCAATAAGTAAAACTTTAATCACATCTAGCAATAATAGTATCAAGTTGTACTGTTTTGAGAGATTTAGCCATCGTCGTTAAACGTCAACCCGGAGATACGTGCAGGTTACAATCAAATAAAAAAGGATCCCATTAAATAAGACTTGCAAAGTGTTTTTGTAAGAAGAAACCGGCAAAACTGGTTTCATAGTAAATCATTTCCTGTGTTAGGTCTTCGAGCAGATCTATAAAAAAACGACTTGCGTCATCCTTCTTTTACAACTTTATGGTAAGACAATATTCTTAGCTACAGTGCTCTACATGATTCAACATGAGTAGAACTTGAATTTCAGAAAGTATCCTGTATATTTTGAAGTGTAACACCACGTGAAACTTGACAAAAGTGATGTCTTACTTTACGTTTATAATGGTTTTGATCGATGTTGGAAGTTTTTTACATTTAGGAGAATATTGCCCTACATTTCACCAAGGAATAGTTAGTCAAAACGTTGGTATTTCACATGAAATCCAGTACAGATGAAGAGATCAAATACCTCGTCGTATCGGTGGAAAAACAATTGTTGCGTTACAGGTTTTTGCTACAAGTTGGCTAATGAAGGAATCTATGCACGGTTGCCGAGTTTTACTTCCAGTTTCAACTGAACTTTTATCGGACAAACTGCTTCCTCTGGGCTTGGAATAACGGAGGATGCTAGTGTTAAGCTTACTGAGGCCTTTACAAATAACTTTAGCAATGTTCAGGATCGTCCCAGATCTTCTGCGACTTCTGTTACTTATCGATGGTGATCCACTGGTTCAAATTCCGCTTGGCTGGATTCGCGGCTCTGGGATGAGGTCGGCCAACGGTCGCCCATTCCTGGCGTTTCGAGGAATACCGTACGCAAAACCGCCAGTCGGTGATCTGAGATTTCGAGTAGGTTTGAAACCCTATTGTTCTAATAACAAGATGGATGAAGCCAAATAGTTTGATCTAGTAGTTAGTTTTGCATATGAATTCATATAGGATCCTGTGGAAGCTGATCCATGGAGTGACGTGCTAGACGCTACCCAAGAAGGTCCGCAGTGTCTTCAGTTTGAAATCGCCTTTCGAGCAATCAAAGGAACGGAAGATTGTCTCAAGCTCAACGTTTATACTCACAGGGTAAGTTGTTTGCTTGGGTAGATTGTCCTTTAACGACAGATTAAGATTATTAAGATTACCATCGTCAATTTTAGGTGAGCCCTAATACTTCTAAGCGGCCAGTGATGGTGTTCATACATGGAGGAGGCTGGTTTTCGGGTAGTGGTAATGGCGAAACCTATGTCTTTGGACCCAAGTACTTCATGGATCGAGACATCGTACTTGTGACTATCAACTACCGGTTAGGAGCTCTGGGTATGAGATCTCGATCCTCTTAAGCAAATCTTGTTATGGTCATCCATGAAATGACACACCTTGGTCCTAGGTTTTTTAAGCACCGAAGACGGAATAGCACCCGGGAATTACGGTCTACTAGACCAGTCCATGGCCCTAGACTGGATACAGAAAAACATTGAATACTTCGGAGGAGATCCTAGAATGGTTACGTTGATGGGACAGAGTGCGGGAGGAGCTAGCATCGAGCTTCACATGATGTCTCCAAGATCACAAGGTTTCGATTCTGAATTAGTTCGTATCCTATTCACTTACCGATCTATACGTGTCCATACAGGCAAGTTCCAAAAAGGGATTCTGCAGTCGGGATCTTCTCTCTGCCTCTGGTCACTGCCTTCTCACAATGCATACTACGCAAGACAACTTGCGTCCTACGTGAACTGTTCACACTCCACGTCCAGCGAGCTGGTCGACTGCCTCCGGCAGAGGAATCCTCGTCGTATGGTCGCGTTCATGGTGAAAAACCAAGTATAGAACTATAGGTATACTCTTGCTCTGACGAATGCAATTCTGTGTTGCCTCCTTTGAAGATTACTACTGTCTGGCCGGTACTCTTCGGACCACGAATAGATAAGGAACGTCAGAACCCGTTTCTCCTTAGATCTCCGTTAGAAACCTTGCAGAGTGGACAATACAACGCAGTACCGATCATCGCTGACTGAATCAGAATGAAGCAGGTTCTCTGCTGGGAGGTTTGTCAACTACTTGATACTATGCCCAGCCGTAGTTCTTAAACCCTCTTTGCTAGATCTCTATAGCTTCCCGCAATAACTGTTATACTTCTTACTCATGCAGAACTGTTATCACTTGGAGGATCCAGACTGAAACGTTTCGAAAGGAACCTTTCTGCATACTTACCAACTGTGTTTGGACAGCAATTGGAACCTAACGGGCAGCAGACGAGCATGGAGGTGTACCAGCGATACTTCGGTAGTCTCAGACCGCCTTCCAAAGACTTGCATTCGTTCGAAAAGGTTTACACTCTCAAGATGATGGTTCTTTGCGTTGCATAGTTCTTACGCCCTTTGGAAAGTGCAGATGGTATCAGACCCCACCTGGTTTGTATGCGTCAGCGAGTCCATCAAGTACCATTCGCAGAACAGCAATCAAGTGTTCGCGTACTTCTACACTCACCGCAACACTCTGACGTTACCTTTACTGTATGGCGTTCCACGGATTGTAGCCGATCCAGGTAAAGATCCTTTGGGAACTTTAGTGTCGTTGCGATATGCATCCGATAATATCGTTCTAAGCGACTGTCTCGTATCTACAGAGTTTTGTCTTCTTTGAATTCTAGGTAAGAGAAGTGCAAATTAACATCAACAGGTTCTGGTATCAAATGTGAAGCTGATGGTTGAGTGCCATGGCTATTTCCTAGGTTGAGGGTTATAAGTTCTCTTGATTTATCTATCTATCTGTCTGCCTGTTTGTCTGTCTGTCTGTCTGTATGTCTGTCTATCTATCTATCTATCTGTCTGTCTGTCTGTCTTATACCTCTATCTATCTATCTATCTACATATCTATCCGTCTGCCCATCTATCTATCTGTCTATCTATGTATGTATCTATCTTCTGTCTATTTATCTATCTATCTATCTATCTAATCTATCTATCTATCTATCTATCTATCTATCCGGAAACCTGTTAGTTTGGTGTCTTATTAAACTGCACATTTTTAACTTGAAGGAGTAAGCCATGGAGATGAACTACTCGCTCTCTTCAACGTTCCTATAATCGGTTTGCCCTTGAGGAACAATGCTGACATCTTAGTAACTGAAACCCTTCTAGACTACTGGACCAGCTTTGCGAAGAACGGGTAAGCACCAGTTTTCCTATTGATACTACATCGTCTGTTTTGTTCTCATGTTGCGGTTTCTAGACATCCAGCGAGTTCAAGGGTCACACCGGAATGGCTTCCTGTGAACCGAAATCTGGAAGGATACATGGAATTGCAAAAGAAAGCCTCTTACGTGAATGCGACTTATCCCTTTGCCACGAGAATGGCTTTCTGGAGAGATTTCTTTGGTTATTAAGTTTAGTTGTGTTTATTTATTTTTCAAGTATCATTTGCAGGAGAATACAAAGTTCGTAATATTATTATCATAAAGTTATAATAATGTCTAATATTATGCAATATAATAATATGTTATAGCAATTGAATAGTGTAACAATATTTTTGTCAGATTATCAAATTGGTCGGTTGACGGAATGTTAATTTGAACAACAATCTATCCATGAGTCACCAAAGAATCAACCGAGTCAATCAATCAAACAAAACTGCCGAACAAATTGTCCGAGATTTCACAAAACAATCTTGGTAAAAGTCACTACAAAAGTCGTCAAGAATAGCCAACTGAAGTCATAAGCGTTAAAAGTCGAGTCGACTCCGATACTCAGATCCGATCCATGGGTATGCATTTGAATCGTCCGATAACGCAATTGAGTCATTGTGACTCATGGTGAGTCATTGTGAATCATTGAGTAATGAGGGTGTCCTAGATTGATCACGGCAAGCCAACTGTGGCCAGACATGACCCGGACTAGTGTAAAAAAAGATAGGCTTTAGGTTTCTTCTATAGAAATGAAACAATATGCCTCACTGTTGTTATGCAATGGAGTCAATTACGCAAATACCTGCTTGCTCACTAATTAAATTTCAAGAATGTGATACCCACGAGGACACGCAATTGCATGACGGAAATGACTGAGCGAGAGAGTTTGATACAAACTTTAGTCGTTTTTATTGAACTCATAAAGGATAGAAGGTTACCATGGTTAACAATATGCAGAATAGCGAGACCCACACTGAATTCAGACTGCTGCAGGTGGACGTATATTCGTGAACAGCAGCCGGGGATTCACCTGAGAAACAAGTTTTGAATAGACACACAAAAGATCTAGTTAAAATCCAAGTATCCTGGAAGTTAATGCGAATAAATAATAACGCGGAATTAAAAAGCTAGCACTGCTAAGTTCTTTTGGAATTACAGCTTCTATGCTATTGGTCGGAGTAGAACCAATCAGATGCTAACATCGACGAATCTTAAAGAATCATGAAGGCAACTTGAAGAATCTTAAAGAAATCTTGAGGAATCCTGGGAATCTCATAAGATTTTTAAAGAATCTCGGTAGCCTTTACATGATACAAAAAGAACTCTAAGAAAACCTTGACAATTCTTAAGAATCAAAGCAATCTAAGCAGATTTGTATAGAATCTCCATAGGCTTAACATGATGCAGTAGGATTCTGAGGGAATCTTAGTAAGTCCTAAGAATCTTAAAGGAGGTAGACTTAGAAATTCTGAATAGGAATCTCAGAGAATCTTCAACAAATCTTAAAGGGGAATCTTAGAGAATCTTAAAGGCGGATCGTTACCCTGTACAATATGGACGTAAACCTCAGCCTGGTTCTTCCCTCCAACATCGCACGTGTAGATCCCCGAGTCGTCGAACCCGGGCCGAGCCACGTACAGCCAACTGATAATGAGCGAAGCCTCCCGCACTGTCTTCACGCTTTAAAAAAACAGCAGGAAATAAGAATATCGTATTAAAGCAAAACTCTGGTCCATATCCTTCCAACCGCCAAGAGATCGCAGCCGCAGGAAACCCTGGGCTTGAATCGCGGGATTCGCAAGTCTGAAGATTTCACCACCTGAACACATTTCCGTGGACTTGCAAACCCCTCGGCTTAAATTCTGCTTTACATACCCACTAAACGACAGGGGGATATTACCTAATCCTTTGCCACCCGCACCCAAAAGAGCAGATTTATAGATCCGCACGCCATCACACTGTTAAGCTTATCAAAATCTTAATGAAGCTCCTATATACTTCCTTGGTATTCTAAACTACCGACTTCAATCCCGATGAACAAAAGGTGGCGCAGGATATGTTTCCCTCTTGCCGACTTTTGGCACACGGCTTAATTAACCTGTCACCATGGAAACGCGGTTGGCTTTTTGACGCCCAAAATGGGACGTTCTTCATTTTTTGCGATGCACAGAAGAAACCCACAGAGTCAGCAGTGCGATGAAGGTTTTGTGCTCCATAAAAAACGGTCCTGAATGGTGGGCGTTTAGGATTTTATTTTGGCTAAACTAATGAACCGATTTCGACCAAACTTTAAGAGTTTGTTAAGTACTATTAGATCTAGATCCAGTAATTTTTTGGTTGTTATATCTGTGAAACTCTGGGAGTAACAGGCAATTAACTTTGCCCCAGCGAGAGCGCCCGTTTTTTGGCTCTGTATAGGATCGTACGAGGCTTTCTTATTGCTTTACCCATGTTTCGTCAATGTGCCGTTAATTGCCAAAGAAGATGGTCTCTAATAGAAACTTGGCAAGGATACACACACTCTGGCGCAGAGTGAAGACGAGGGAATCAACGCTGTGCGTCTTTCTTATGGTTTACAAAACTGGGACGACTTTTTTGTCAATTCGATGGAAAAACTTGTTTACATTGCCTGCTGTATACTGAATGGAGAAACGCCCACTGTCATGCGTCGTCTGCTATGAAAATCGACTCTTAAGAGGAGGGCGGGAAAAAAACGAGAGTAAAAGCACGATTTTCTAGGAAAAATTCAACGTTAACCAGCTACCGTGTTCCAATCTTGGTTCGGTGTAAAGATCAAAGCAAAGGATACGGGAAAAACGAAATAAAATAAAGCTCGTTTCTTGAAGGTTATACTGCCCAGGGCCATGTAGGACTTAATTGGGGACGAATTCGTTGTTTAAACGATAACTTTGCGTCTTTATTTTCCGTTGGTTGAAGTTTGAAGCTAGCGGAGCGGATAATGTTGCATATTATGTTAAACGTTTTACTAATTCCGTTTTGAAAGACCAAGAGAGCGGTAGATACAGGACATTCCATGTTTTTCTTCCACAAAAATAACAGCAGCGGATGACGGATGCTCAGAAGAAACGCTCGCTGTGCAATAGTAACTGTACTAGCAGTTTACAATGATAGATGCTGTGTATACGGTTTCAGATAGTCTATAATGGCCTACATATATACATACACGAAATATATATACCCTGTGATCATATAAGCTTATTGATTATGTTACTATGGTGACCGCATTACGAACAGATGTATGT
>JAIQCU010000485.1:0-47914 GCA_022114935.1 Leptestheria dahalacensis | reverse complement strand
AACTGCGGTCGACTCAACTGCGTACCCACGTGTCGTACATGAGTCGACTCTACATTTCGCCCTCTTTTCAATTGCAAATATTCCAGCTAATACATAATTTTAGAGTCATCTTCATTCGATTGCTACTCACAAACACACATAGCAAATAATGACAATTCATTCACTGAACATTATTTAAATGGGATCTAAAGTACCGCAGACAAAGCCAGATTACCTAAAACTAACTACTGCGAGAGTTTAAGATCACGAACACAAAAACTGAATTAAATTATAGCTACGTAAGTACTGTACTGTGGTGCAGAAAAGAAAGCGATGGAGACAAACTATTCCTCGGTGAAGGTATTACTATGTTCTATCTATCAATCCCTTTTGTTTTTACAGAGCCTCCATCCTTCTACACAACTCAAATAAACCCGTGTTTCACCAATGGAACCGCAATAGCTGCGTCATGTTTTGGACCTTTTACAAGATGGTACGCTCTCGCCAAATCGCAAGGGCAATGGCACGATACAACCAACATACTGAGCTATGATGCGTTTCTTGCCGGCTTACCGGATCAGCTCAAACGAATGGAACATTATTGCTCCACTGGAAAATCCTTCAGAACCATGTTCTATACCGGCAATTCTGGTTACGCGATTTACACTGGCGTTACCATTGGAGTTAATGGTTCTTTAAGCATAGATAGTTATCAAGAGGGTAACGTAACTAACACGCTGCAACTACCAATCATGAACGCACCACTGCTGCAGCCTGTGGACCCTATATGTGGCCCCATGTGGCTCATTGAGAAGAATGTTTTCTATAACGCAACGCACATAGACTCGTGCGCAATGAATCACATTCTTCTCGCTCCTGTCGGTAACAAATGGGGAGGAAAGATGTACAGTCTTCGTGTTTTCACCGATATTGAAATCTTCAATTGTTAATTTCGAAAAGTTTCGGAACTAAGCGCTAAGAGGTCAATATTTAATAAAGTCGTGGTTCTAAGAATGTGCACCCTGTGTTGACCACACGTTTGACGGTGATTGTTTATCGAGCATTGCAAAACCTTGTCGCCGATATGAGATATCGCCTGATACCTAACTAAATTTTGGCAAATAATCCTACTAGTTAACAATTTCATAAAATGCCATCCTAATCTTGAAGAAAACTTCCCAGTAATCATCTCTCTTTTGCTGTATTGCGGTGCTGTTGCCTTGAAAGAAATACGTCAATACAAGGAAATGAATGTATTCAGCTAGTATTGTAAGTACATAAATTGCAAACCGTCTTTTGTTTTCGATACTGTAACATTGTTGCGTAAAGCGAAGCGAAGATTAAGCTGGAAAATAAGTAAGGGCGATACCCTCACGTGCGAACTCTATCGGGTTAACACAAACACACAAACAAAAAACACAACAGGAACAAGAACAAGATTTGACTGCCGCACCTGGGAGTTTAGCTTGCCCACCGATCCTGAACCGACGAAAGCCTGTGCAGAGTACTTCCAAGGTACTTTAAAAGGTGACTGTGCATACTGCAGTAAGAGAGGTAACGCCAACGTCAACTGTAGTCAGCCTGGCATGTTTGCAGCCAAGTATTACAGCAGCGGATGGAATTTACAGTAAAAACAAGGCTCTCGTAGATTCTGCTAAAGTGCATGCGTATCTAACTAGGTGCAATACCTTCCCCAGTAAAATATATATCTTCCAAAATGACAAGCTGCAATAAATCTTTGCTTCGTGGAATATTAATTTCAAAAAAATGTAAACAACCTTAATTAAATAAATAGATAGAATAAATAGTTCGTGGAGAGAGTAGCTTAATTTAGACCTAGTTTCCGATCGTTACTTTCATATTGTTTTTGTTTTTCTCTATCTTTTCTCTGTTGATCAAATGATGTAATCCAGAAGAATTTAGACTCCGGTATACGCAAGCAAGCCGGGCCATTACACACTGTACCAATAATATTGAAAAAGAGGTACTATGTTGCAGAAAAGAAAGCACTGAGGGAGACAAACGTTTCTTCAATGAGTTTAGTAGTATATCTGTCTTGTTGTTTACTTCTACCTGTGATCTTGCTTTTCGTAGTGTATTTTGTACTGAATACTCATAACGTGCTCTGTTCGTTCCGGGAAGGTGCCTCATATTTCCTGTAAGAAAGATGCAATTTATTGGAAGTAACGTTAGCATCGCTACAGTGGCTCTTTTAAGAAACAACGTTGATGTCAACTTACCTTGCGTTACTGAAAAATAACAGAGAGGCTAGTGCCCTGTTGCCGTGGATGCTCCGCCCAGGGAAGACGTCCGTACCTGCACGTATACTAATAATAGAATTTTCTTTAATTTCACTTTTGTTTCTGCCTTTGTTTTATACGTTAATGGTTTTACCGACTTTAGATGTGTCGATGTTGCTGTTAGTGTATTTGTGTACTATATGTAATACTGAATATCTCTCTTATTAAGTTTTGATATTAGTCGCGCTTTACTGTACGTTCCCTTCGCAGTGGGTTTAAAGACGACGCAACGAGAAAATGCTTGTCGTATTGCTGATTTCCATCCTGCTAATTCTCTGGGTGGTTTATAAGAGTAGAGTGTGGCAAGGCCGTCGAATTTCCCACCAGGTAACCAGTAAACCCTGATGCTACTGTGATTGATATCAGCAAATACGAACGGTTACAGCAAGTTTGAAAGGCAGTGCAAATTGATATAACATTAATAACAATTGATGGTGTAGGCCCAATGAATCTACCATTGATCGGTTATGTACCATTCACCAAGTTTCCGCACTTGAAATGGATGCAGCTGTCGCAGACCTACGGGGATGTATTTAGTATCCAGATGGGCAGTTATTGGTAAATATCAACATAGGTCAATTTGCACAGTTTGAACTTGTTTAGTTTCAATTTTTAGTTTTAATCTTGTTTAATTTAAACTATCATCGTCTTGTAAGGTTTACTAAACTCTAATCAGTATGATAATAAATAACAAGTATATTTCGCTGTTTATCACCTTTAAAAAGAGGATTATGTTCCTCGTGAATTCAGATTGATTAAAACAGTAACTCCTAATTTACTTAAAAAATAACAAATTTGTTGACATATTAAAAAAAAATTATCTGTAATAGATAATATTATAACGCTAATTTAATAAAATTATTAAGACAATTGATATATATATATATATATAATACGTATATATGTACATGTAACCCGTATGTTAATTTATTGATATTAGGATAATAGGATTAAATGTCATTTAGTTTTGAGCGAACTTAATTTGATTTGCAATTATGTTTCAGGGCCATCATTCTGTCTTCATTGGATTCTATCAAGACGGCTTTTAAGGACGAAGCCATTTTAGGACGCCCAACGATCCCCTTGTACGTTGCATGGTCCGAGGGTTTGGGTACTTCTCTTCTGCCTAAAAATGAATAATTCTAGTTAGTCATTAAACCATGTCAGTGTTATATTGCATATTCTCATTACATTGCCAGTACTGAAATTACAGCATTTCGTGTAATCTTTGGGTGAAAAAGAACATTTAACGTAACTAATTTGTATTGTGTAGAATGTTAGTCAAACTTCATGAAGTCCTAACTATCATCTATATTCCGCAAGGGATGTCGTTCAGTAACGGAAGAATTTGGAATGAATCGCGCCGTTTCATAATGAAACATCTTAAGGATCTCGGCTTTGGCAAATCCAGTCTGGAAAGTACCACCAAGGAAGAAATTAACCAGTTCTTGGATGGTATTAGGTTGGTTGGAAGATTGCTAAGATTAAATGACCCGTTAGAAGCACTCTTGTTTGAGAGCTCAATATTATCCCAAAGGAAACCCTACGGAAGGACCGTGGCTGTGTTGACAGGATGCTTCACCACAGTTGTTGAGTTATCTATTTTATACGATGAAAAAATCTAGAGAAGATCAAAATACATATAAATACAAACAGTTTGTCAATGAATTATATAACAACAGTATACGATATCGACACATGCTATAGGACCAACCCTAGGGATGTTTTGACCGAACGGTAACGTCCCCAACCGCTGGGGAATATTTAGTCATTTTAAGACTAATATTTCATTTTAGATTGTACGGTAATTAAAGTTTGTGTTTAATTTGCGTTAAATTATTCAATGTTCAATTTTTTTCTTCCAACGTCACACGAAGGAGAACCTGTCAATCTAGCCAACAAGATCAACCTGGCGATGGTTAACGTACTGTTGACAGTTGTAGCAGGGAAAAGATTCTCAGGGCAGGACGATCCCCTAGGAGCTCAGGCTGTTCAGTCAATTGTTACGTAAGCATAAAATCCACTCTGCTATTTGATATCATAGCACCCACTGCAAAAACCAGCAGATCGAGGGCCTGCTGAACGACCTACTGCTAACCGCCTGCATGCTGAATTTGGGCGAATGTCGGCAGTTCCAGCAGTTCCTGTGTTCAAAAGCAACCAGACTGGAACCAGAGCTCATTGAACTGCTAGTACACCTGCTGGTATTTGCATTGGGCAACCGAAGTTAACGAGTTGCAAAACTAGACTTGGTTTCTGCTTTCTGGAATGTCTTGTGTTGAGTGAGGGTAAGCACACTTGACGCATCAGGCCACAGCAAGGTTATGAAACGAATTGTATCTGCAGTCTTTTGACGCTTTTTTTTAATAGCCACGTAGAGAACAGTTGGAAATAATAGTTCTGTTGTCTGTTGAAGGTTTGCGAAAGAAGCCAGCGTCGGCAATCCGCTGGCATTCGTTCCCTGGATAACTAAACTAGGCTTGTTCAAAGGGCAGACTACCAGCATCTTGAAGAGCGTTGAACGCATCAAGCTTCTTATGAAGGTTTTCCTAAGCTTAAATGAAAAGTTATGAAATACAGAATCGTTGTCTATTTCGCAATTCGTTCAAGTGGTATAATGTTTCCTTATAGTATATTATTTGAAGAATTATTTTACGATGATACTGCAGTGCACACTCTGCTCCCAAAAAAGGGCATAGTACAGCGCGTTGATGTAAACTTCGAAATGTGGTTTGGCTAAACTAACAGCTGAAAATCACTGAGAATCTGAGGTTACATGAGTCGTTAATAGTACAATTTTCGTGCAATCCAGCAAAACCTGATAAAGATATCAGCAAAAACTAGTTCAGGCACGATTCCTTTGTGACGGATATCTCGGCGAGGAATGCAACTAACATTACTGGAGAATATTGTTACGGGTGTTTTGGGTTTCCCAAATAAAAAGCCCGTAGTGCAAAACCAATGAGTATATTTCAAGCGTGAGGGGTTTACAGAGCCTCTGAACAGGGTCAAGTACTCTCGTGTAACTCTCCTCGGAGTCTGGCCTCTTGGCACTGGCTCTGGAGCCTGGCCGTAGAGTCAGTTCCGTACTCTGTGTCTCAGGAGTCTGGTCTCGAGAGTTTGGATACGTTGGGTTTATAAAGGGCCAGAGGTTAGCGCACTTGAAATCCGTGTTTGCACAGCTGGCCTATCAAGGTTAGCGCACGTGTTCATGTAACTTGATCCGTGCAGTCAAGGACAGTGCNATGTTTGCACAGCTGGCCTGTCAAGGTTAGCGCACGTGTTCATGTAACTTGATCCGTGCAGTCAAGGACAGTGCACGTGCAAGCTTAAGCAATCCAAGTTAAGCAAATCTATCAAAAATACGTGGGTGTCCAAATATACTGTAACATTACCCCCGTTGCACAAAAATTCCGTCTCGGAATTCCGTACAGAAAGTTATAGGGGGGCAAACTGTCCGGGCGAAAGAGGAACGTAAGTACTCTCTGAAGCCCGTTCATGCAGGATCAGCCGACGCCGCAAGGAAAAAATGAAATAGGAACAGAACACCAGAACAACACAATTAAACAGGAACAGAAAAAGAAAGCCGGCGCCAAACGTGGTAGTATCGGTAAAGCGAGTCATCTGGAAGTCTAAGGCCGAACTCCACGAATCGAAAATGGGTATATCGTCCTGTAGAGAACGTTGGAACTGCTGCCACGTGGTGCTCCATCCCTGGTCGCGTATGGTGCTAGACTGCTCAACCCGTCCTAGGACTTTGACAAGCCCATCGTCCAAGAAAGGCGAAAAATTGGAAGAGGGGAAGAAAGTGAAAGGGATGTCGGGAAGAAGTAAATCTGGAGAGGTATTAGGCACGGCGTTTGAAACACGCAGTGGTCTTGACCGGGCATGACTGGCTGGAACGGTCCAATCCGAGGAGTGCGCAGCGCAAGATTGCGGCAACTCCAAAATACCTGCTCCAACAAGCGTTATATCCCCCTTCACGTCAAGAGATCCCCCTTCAAAGCACGTAAAGCTCACCGTGGTAGGGTTAGCAAGAGCGAATAGCCATTTGCTTTCCGTTAGGTGTGTAACCTGGCGGAAGGGCAACTTCACGATCATCGTCCTACATAACTCAACACTACGACCTTTCGTTAAGAACAAATTACTGATACAAGAGGGAGCAGTGCTAGTCCTCAGAATTTCATGGTTAGGCTTTGTAAACGACGACTTTGTCGCAGTGAGCACGGGACCTTCTGCTGACCAGACTCCTTGACGTTTTTGCTCATTGGCTTCTCGCTGGCGTAGCTCTTTGTAGCATCTGTGTTGGCTGCACGTCAGCGTCTTCCTATCCCATCGGTGCCTCCAAATGTTACGGGTGTTTTGGGTTTCCCAAATAAAAAGCCCATAGTGCGAAACCAATGAGTATATTTCAAGCGTGAGGGGTTTACAAAGCCTCTGAACAGGGTCAAGTACTCTCGTGTAACTCTCCTCTGAGTCTGGCCACGAGTGTTCGAAAACGCGGGGTTATAAAGGGCCAGAGGTTAGCGCCCTTCCTATCCATGTTTGCACAGCTGGCCTGTCAAGGTTAGCGCACGTGTTCATGTAACTTGATCCGTGCAGTCAAGGACAGTGCACGTGCAAGCTTAAGCAATCCAAGTTAAGCAAATCTATAAAAAATACGTGGGTGTCCAAATATACTGTAACAATATCTATCTATCTATCTATCTATACCTATCTGTCTTTCTGTCTATCTGTACCTATCTTTTCAGTTTTTTATGCTTGGAAAAATCTTTCAAATCGTTCTGTTTACGTTCCTTAGTACAAACAGCATATTTTCAGATCTCAACCGGCCCCAGAACCCCGTCTTTGACAGTCAATATCTATCTACCTATCTGTCTGTCTGCTCTGACTATCTGTCAAATGTACCTTTAAGTGTGAATATACCAGCTGGGTTCTAGGGCCGGTTGGGGTTGACAATATGCATATGGATAGTAGCTATACTTGGGGTTCATGTTTTAATCTTGGTTCTCTTGACAAGAAAATTATATTTCTCATTCCATGTATAAATACAATTCCTTTTTGGAGTAAAACTACTGGAAACCGTAAAACTACCTGAACATCTTGAAAGAACCAGAGAAACTTCAACGATAAAGCGCGTTATTGTGTCAAAGTGGCGCCAGGTAGTTTTGGACGCATATTGCACGAGTTTGCACGAGTTCGGCAAAATGTTGTTTGGACTGGCTCACCAGTCGCGCCCCTTTAGGCCGGCAAATACACAAATAAAATACAGTTTACTCCATATAGCTCCAATTAACACCTTATGTTTATATAAGTTATTGCAAGTTATTATGTGTATGTTCAATATTACAAACATAATTCATAAATCTTTCGAATATAATTCTTATCTGTTAGGTGTTTAGTTCACAAATATTACACATATAATGCGTAACATTACTATCATAATTGCGAATTCAAAGCGTAGCATTTCGCATTTAATTTGATATATCGCAACATCCAAACACTTTTTCCTTTGAATAATTGGCATTAATAATGTAATATTAAAGTGTGTGAATTTTAAGTTTTTTTGCTTGAAATGAATAAATGAATGTGTTTGAATCGTAAAATCTAAAAACTCATAGTATTATGAATTTAAGTTACAAAGATTTACATTTTATGAGCGTAATTATAGCGCATGAATAGCCAATTGCGTCTCCCGTTTTAACGTCCAAATGCAGTTTAGTAGAAAATGAAATAATTGAATGGTGCATTTATGCTATTTTAATCACTTGTCACGTAATCCTAAAGCATTCAGTATAAAAAGTCCCATAGTTGTTATGAGGGCAACTGTTACAAATCTTAGTAAAACCATCGAGTACTGGAAACTATGCTAAATTATGATTGTCTCCGTTGCTTACCAGCATGAAGACTTATCGTTCGCTTTTTTCCGCTCCACGTTTTTTGTCTCCATTGCTTAACAGCTAGAGACATATTGTTCACTTTGTTCCACTCCACGTTTTTTTTCTTTTTCCCCCCGTTTTTCTTCCCACCTTTCCAAATTCCCTATCTGTTTCTATGTTAAATCGTTTGTCCTATCTCTTTACATGGGAGCCAAACAAGTCCGGGCATGCTTCTCCCTATTTTTCACTGCGGGCGAGTCAAGTGCGTACCCTTGTGTTGTACATGACTCGCCCCGCCATTTCGCCCTCTTTTCTACTGCGGGCGAGTCAACTACGTACCCACGTGTCGTATACGAGTCGACTCAACTTTTGACGCTCTTTCCAACTGCGGTCGACTCAACTGCATACCCACGTGTCGTGTACGAGTCGACTCAACTTTTGACGCTCTTTCGAGGGGTTCGCAAGTCTAAAAATCTTCGAACACTTCGGCAAAAAATCTCATAAAAATCTTTCAAAAATCCCTGAAAATTCCAAAAATCTCTAAAAATCTGCAAAAACACCAGAAATCTTCCAAAAAATCCCAAAAGTCCCTTACAAATCGTCAACAGATTTTGACCTCGAACACATTTCCGTGAACTTGCGAACCCCTCGCGCTCTTTTCAACGGCGCTTAACTCAACTGCGTACCCACGTGTCGTACACGAGTCGACTCGACTTTTGACGCTCTTTTCAATGGCGGTCGACTCAACTGCGTACCCACGTGACATGTATGAGTCTACTCGACATTTCGCCCTTTTTTCAATTGCCAATTGTCCAACTAATGAATGATTTTAGAGTTATCTTCATTCGATTGCTATTCACAAACACAAATTGCAAGTAACAAAGTCAATTCATTCACTGAACATTATTTAAGTGGAATCTAAAGTACGGCAGACAAAGCCAGGTACCTAAAAGTAACTACTGCGAGAGATTTGAACATTGCGAACACAAAACTGAATTAAATGATGGCTACATAAGTACTGTACTGTGGCGCAAAAAAGAAAGCAATGGAGACAGACTATTCCTCGGTGAGGGTAGTACTATGTTTTACCATTCCTTCACTTCTTCAGTGTTCACAGCGTTTCAGCTGAAAGCGACAGACGTGTTTAAATGTGAAAAAGCGCTTCTGACCCAGTGGAACTCGTACTGGCATTTTTAAGACTTCAGTGGAAACCTAGTGTGTTAATGAAATGCAAAGAAAACTGTCGGAAGAAAAACGACAGCAAGGTATTGAGGTGTTACATATGGACTGGCTGTAGGAATATTCACTGTTTAAAAAACGGGACAGAAATAGAACCTTTTAGGGGTTGTACGATGTTTATAACCCTCGATTATAAAATTAAACCTTAGTTTATAAAACTGAACCTGTCGTTATAAAACACCTCCCCTCTATATAAAACAGCACCCTTGCCTTTAAAGTAGCCCTCAACACTATAAAACAGTACCTCGAAGATACCTCAGCCATAAGGAGTGGGCGGAGCACATATTACAGTCTGCAGTACCCCATCCTCGGGGGCGGCGGTGCCAGTATAATTCCATTAAATAATACGCCATTAAATTATCGGGAATTGTGGTCAATTCTTCTGTATTAAATTATAGTGAAAAACGCCGATGCCACGTTTACTCTTGCGAAATTAAATATCCTGGATTAGGTACCGAACCCGACTGAACTTGCTAGGATTGTCATCTCCTCGCCCCATCAGGTATTCCTGGAGGAAAGAAAGAGTCGGGAGTACTGGCACCGCATACTCCATGCTGAAAACGTGGTGTGCGGCAAGCAACACGCACACAACTTCCCCTGTGCTGCGGTCTTCTAAATTCAAGACTGGATGTCCTTCGGCAATTAACATTTATGTCCGTCCGCAATTTCCACCACGTAAGGGGTGTGGATATCCGTATTACACGATATGATGTCATCCAATGTGCTACCAGCCTGAAATGCAGAACAATAAGTAAAAAAAAACAACAACAAAGCAATCAAAGAAGTAAAACTAACCCATACCACTACGAAACCAAAATAAAATTAAAATTAAAGATAAAAATAAAATAAAATAAAAATTAATAAAAATTAATAAAAAATTAAACTAAACTAAATTAAAGCTGCACTTAAGACCTGGAATCCGAGATTCACAGGGTCTGCGGTGACCGTAAGAACAGGGAACGCCTGCTCTGACCAACTCAAGTGCAGTGCCTAGCTGAGGTACAAATCCGCAAAACCAAATCACGTCCGAGAGAATAGCCAAGTCCGAACCCGGGGCAAGCATGCAAAGGCGTGAGGGCACCTCTTAATAATAGAAATAATGACATTAAGAAACCTTTTTTTTGGATTTGACCCGTATGAGTTTAAATAGTTCCAAAACTTCAAGACAGAACTGAGAAGGAAAACTCTAGAATAAAACCAAGGGAGAGTCGTACGGGGTCATTAGGAGAAACTAGAAGTCGGGTTTTGACGCCTACTTCCCGACCCAACTTCTAGCGGCGTCCTACGGTACTCCGTAGCCCCAACTCTTTCTCAAATTGCATATAATTAATTACACCGTAACAATAAATGTTATTAATAATAATTGTTATCAATTGATACCTATTAATGTAATTGATGGATATCCGTATTACGCGATGTGATGTCATCCAATGTGCTACCAGGCTGAAATGCAAAACAATAAGTTAAAAACAAAATAAAGCAAATATCTTTACCTGAAAACATTGTAGAAGGTATTTTTCAGGTTCCTTCACTTTCTTGTTGCCATAGACGATCCGCGGCAATATCCTAAGCGCTGCTTTGCCAGTTATATCTGATACAGTGAAAAATGAAAGAAATACTACGCCTAGTTGCAAGGCTACGACGCTAAACTTACAGGGGTAGGGTTTTTGTTCCTTCAAAGTTCACGCAGTTCTTTAGCCATAAACGAGTTGCTTTCTTCCTTGGCGATCGAAATTATGTCAGGCACAACTGTCTCCCATGTGGTTTTCATTTTATGGGCAAGGGCGTCATCACCAACGATTTGCTCAAACTCGTAGATAATCTAAGGTGAAATGGGAAATTACTAACTCTACTCGCAAATAAAACGACAATTCGCTTACATCATTGTAATATTTCAGGCCGGATATTTCATTATCAGCGTAGCGACCTCAGAAACACCAGCCTCCTGACGTCGGACTGTGTAAGTTAGTGTCAACAGCGTCCTTGTTTCGTCGGCAGAATCAGATCCTGTTACTACTTGATGCAGCCTTTCGATGTTTTCCTCGTTTTCTCTTACGTCATCGGCGTTCAATTCACCGTTCTCAAGTAGCGGTTTCCGAGGTCCGAGGTAAAGTTTGCTTTTACTCTTTATAACCTTGTTATGGAAGCGGCGTTTGGACCTCCTGGGGTCAGTCATATGTGAGGATTCAGAGTTCTGAATGACTTGCTTTTTTTTAATTTTCCGCGAGCAACCTTGATCCGGTTTCGAAGAGAAATCTGGAATGAGCCCTGTATATGTCATTCATTAATCTCTTTTTCATAGTTAACTCTTTGAAAGTATGACTTACACTTGCAATCCCTTGAAGCGTCTTCAACTTTGGCCAACGCTGTTCAAAGCGGCGGTGCAGATTTTGTCGTTATCGGCGTGTGAGGGATAAAGCTTATATTACAAGGCTCGTTCCGCAACAAGACGTACAATATGGGACCGTGCTTTCTGCGGCATTGGGCCCGGCCGATTGAGGAAAACTTACATAAAAATTTAATTAATAAAAATAAACAATTGAAAATAAGTAAATGTATTGAAAAAGCTTATTAGAATTGAATGCGTAAACAAATCTTAATAAAATTAAACTTTCGAATTGTTTTTTTTTCAAAATTACGTACTCGTGGTCTGCAGGAAGTGGAAATATATTCGGTATCCTCTTGTTCCTTAGCTTCAGGTGAGGATTGGATTCCACTGCTAATTTGAATAATTCGTGGTCTTCGTTTTCCTCACCACTAGAACTGTTAGAAAGATTGCTGTCCAAATCAGTAGTGCAATGAGGAGAACTTGGTTTTTGAAAGTTGTCTGCATTTGAGACCTTAACGTCAGAACAAACTGAAAAATTAACTCCGCGCTCTTTCAACAAATGTAAAAAAGCTAACCCTTCTTCTGATAAAAGGTGCACTCAAAACGACGCCCACTGCAGTTCTCGAAGCGGAGGCTGGCCTTCTCCTCCCTGTAGCAGTTGGAGAACGCACGCTCCTGCATTTATTTACCACGGACCCATCACTGCAGCGTCCTCGAACAGACCCCAAACACACCCGCTACTGCAGCCCATCACAGCGGATGATGCAGTTGAGAGATAAGTACATGCCGACTTTGCTCGGCCACTCGGAACAACGACCACAACCAGTCTCCTTCTTGCCGCTCAACGACAGCAAACTGATGTTTCTCGCTTGCAGCTCCAAGTCAGACACGACCATTTTCGATCGCACAGTGCAGGACCAGCCTGTCGTCATATATACTGACGGATCTACTTCCGAGAGAGGATCCGGCTTCTCTTTCATTGTGGTAACTACAGCGGGAATCCAAACTGAGCAACTAGGACATCTAAAACATACGCTCCCGAGTTTCTACCCGGAAATTGCAGCTATCGGCGCGGCAGCTCAGTACTGCTTTGACAAAAGAGTACCTATGGCCTGCATCGTCACAGACAGTAAAGCCGCAATCGACACGCTGCGAAGCTATCATTCTTAACGAGATGCATATTCCGAACAGGCTCGACGGCAGGTGGGAAGCTACTTGGCGCTGGAGACCACCCAAAGATTAGAAATAATCTGGATACCAGGTCACCGGGGGATTTGGGGAAACGAGGCGGCCGACATCCTTGCAAAGCGACCCCAAAACAGAAAAATTACGCGATCTGCAGATCAGACCCTTCGCCAAAGACTGCGTGTACCGACTAAACATACCTAGACGTTTCTCGAAAATGCTAGTCCAGTTACGATCAACACATTTCGAAACGAGAGCCTACCTCCGACGCTTCCGTCGGAGAGACGAAGATAGTTGCTGTTACGTCGGTAACGTGCGTCAGACCTTAGCGCACCATTTCTTTTTCTGCCCTATACTAAACTTCGAGCGGGTACACCTGCTACAGCAACTTGGCGGGGAAAACTTCAACGTGCAGCATCTACGACTAACCACATACGATGCCTTGCCGGAGCTTGCTAATTTTACACTCGCCCTCAAACGAATAGTGTAACACTCCTGTCGTGCCTCTTTTTCCCTTTTTTTAGTATCCTTTGTCGTTGTTTACGAATTTTTCTTTCTTTCTTTTTTTGGAAATCGTGGAATTTTCTTTATCATTTTATTTTTGTTTGAAGCAGTGCTCTTCCAGATGATCGTTTCATTTTGTTTGTGATATTAATAGATTTCCCATTACTCTTTTACTTTTTTTCACTTTTTCCTTTAACTTTTCTTTTCCCTTTTCTCTTCTGTGATTTTGTATTTTATTTTTATTTACCCCATTGATATCCCATTTTTGGCATCATTTTCGCTCCAGTCATTTTCCATTTACGCTTGTCTCGTTATTGTGGTCACTTGCAAACTGTTGCATTTGTTTTGTTTTCATTTAACTGAACTTGTTATACCTCTCAACCTCGACTACAACAGCCATGGGCTTTCACCCGCATGCTGCAAGGAAATAAAAAAAAGCTAACCAAAGGTGGTGTAATTTACTTGTTGGTCCAAGTTCTCTTGATGGATTCCATGCACTGATTCCGAGGCAATGCTCGTGCTGGTGGTCAACGCGTCGAAGAAATGTTCATGTTGGGGTGTAATACCTTGAAAGGTAAAAAGCCACTTTATGTATTCTGAAAGATGCACCAGAATTATGTTTTACCTGCGACTGGTGTGCTCGTCAGCACATGAACTTCAGAGTCTCCGTGTAGCGTTTCCATGGCTGCAGAATACATAGATGACAAATCTGCGGCTTTGCTTTGAAGCGAGCGGTCAGTATGCTGAGCCTCTTCTATCTCTGCATTTGCCTGTAGGTACTGAAACTCAACATCATATAATTGTGGACACACTGCTAAATATAATACCTGGTGTGCTAAAAATGCAAAAGACGCAAAAATCGTTTGGCGATGAGCGAGCACCTCGTCCCAATCGAGATCTCGTTTATCGCCATCCAAATCAGGATCTTCGATTTGAAGGCTGAACCCATCGTAATTCACCCCTTCCAACTATTTCTTCAATAGATCGTCTTTCGCCAATCGCAGCTCGAATGATTCCGAAACTTGAGCCACTTCTTTTTTGTCTATATCTCCGTCACCCCAATTTTGAATGTTCTCCCGTGAACTTTACTAGAACAAACTTAGCACTCATTTCACAACGCGTCTAAAAAAACCTTCGTCTTCCGCAACTTGGCCGTAGTGTTTTACTGCAAAACGGTCGGAATCGGAGGCACAAGATTTGTTTTGACCAGAACGGCGTGGTTTCTAAACACGTTGCAACGGAATGTTTGGGGTGGGTTTTTCGGCTAGGGATTGTAGCATTGCCAGTTCGTAGCTGAAATTAATAACTATTTCAATAGTAAATACAGAAAACCAAAACAAGTTTCAATTTGTTATTATAATATATCTTTATTACTTTTACCGTATTAATAATGGTGGCATAGCAAGTTTTTGTATTGGCATTGCTACACAAGCTATCGAGTGACGCCATTGATCAATAGAAGCATGATGGAAGTGTTGTGTCAAGTTTATCAAAACCACGTAAGTTATAGCATTCAGAACTGGTTGGATCATCTTCGTATCGAACATGTGGGAAGGCGATATTTTAAACATTTCTGCGTTTTTGTTAATCGTGCACGTGAGAAAAGTAGTGCGTTTAAAAATTATGATTCATTGCGCCGCCACATACCAAACATTCATTCTGCTAACTTGAAACAAAGTTGCGTCGAGTACGGGAAAAACGACCAAAGCTATGCCGCCTCCAGCTACGCACAGTTTGCAGTTAAAAAATTGGCGTCACATTTAGAAATAGATATGGTAAGATTCAAGTTTAGATGTTATTGCAGATGGCAGTTACCAAGATGTGCCCGACACAGATGCGGAAGAGTCTTCTGCGGTACATGTGGTTCCAGAGGATGGTTTATCTCGAGAACAGAGACAAAGCATTGACAACAGCAGAAAGCTCGCAGGAATCTTTATGGACCTGGAGGAGTCTTCATACCTGACACAGGTTTTAACTTGGGAGATTTTAATCAAGTAGTATAATTAAATTGTTGTTTATTGTAGCGTGACATGGATCGATGGCGATCAGCTGCCCTTGAAGTAGCGCAAATGGCTTTGCAACCAAAGCTTAATGCAGTCGACAAGTCCTGTAAGGCTAATAACATCACCTTACCAAATGACGTGAAGGACGAGCTGCAGTTGTACGCAACAAATATTCCTGCGGAAATTCTTGAGGAAGTGTCGTCCGCCCATAAACGCACCAAGTTTGCCAAAGCCATTTTTGGGCTGGTCATGCCAAAGAAGATGTTCTTATCTCAGTCAGACAAAGAACGGTGCCAGCCTACTCAGCAAAGAAGAAAAACGTTGTGTATGTTCCCTTAATTGATTGTTCGACTCATGCTGAAGCACCAGAATTTTGTGAAAGATTTTATGTAAGTTACGGAAGCGTGAAACTAAGGTAGAGTGTGGAAAGCGTTGTCAATCTCTTCCCCTCAATGAGGAAGCGAGGATAACACTACGGGCTGTTACTACGACGACGTAGAACCTGTTACCCAATCGGGAGTAAGAACAAAACCTGGAATGTTCTACTTATCGTAACAAACGACGAGGATTACCTACTATCTGACTTGAGTTGCATCAATTTAATCGCAATCGCCAAAGTTGAAGATATTAAAGAGAATTGCGTCGATACTATTCTTGAACCTTTTGTACAGGATCTCAAGCAGTTAGAGAAAGGGGTGCCCTTTACAGTGAATGGGTCCAAGATAACAATTGATGCTCGAGTATGTGGTTCCGTAGCTGGAAACCTTGGGGGCCACATATTAGCCGGTTAAAGACGGTTTTACAGCTTTCACAAAGTTGTCGCTTCTGTGTGGTTGTTCGTGATCAAATGCATCACCGCTTTTTTGAGAACCAACTCAGACATCGCAGTAAAGAGCAGCATGTTATACAGTGCCAGGCTTTGGAATCAGTTAAATCGCGTAAGACGTAGAAACATCTGTCAAAATGGCGTCAACAGGGACTCTGTACTAAATACCCTCCATTACTTTCACGTTACGGATGGAGGAATGTGCCCAGATGTAATGCATGACTTGTTGCTTGGGGTGTTACCACTCAGGCAGAAAGCAATCCTGCGGGAATTTATTTACCAGCGGAAGTACTTCTCTTTAGAGCAGCTGAATCGAGCAATTCGCAGTTTTCAGTACGCATACAGATGAATAAAAAATAAGCCAAATGTTATTGAGGAAGAACATTTGCATGTGAAGAGTGACAGTATTAAAAATATGTCGCATAGCATTCGCACCGTCAGTCTCTGGAGAGATGATATCCTTGCTTGAAACAACCATCAGCGATTATCTTGAATTATATACAGCGGAAATTTTCCCCAGATTAACTCCAAAGCAGCACAATCTAGTGCACTACCCGCGATTGATGGATCAGCTGGGGTCATTTTCGAAACTTTGGGCCATGAGGTTCGAAGATAAAAATGGATGGTTTAAAAAACTTGCGCGAGTTACTGAAAATGCGGAACGATTGCGGTGTAACCTTTATGTTGAAGGTGATTGGTGCAACTTGTGCAACACTTGTCGTATGTTGTAACTGTACAACGGCTAGCAAGTCAGCAATGCATATTAAGCAAGGGGTTTGCAATAACTCACGACAGGTATTTCTTCGCACCTGGCGGAAACGGGGCTCGCAGCTTGTTCGGGCTCTCGCCTGTGTAGACTACCTTCTTTTCATTATTATTTACCGGCTTACCCGTTAGGGATACCAGCTTTGTTTATTTTTCTTCTGAATTCAAAGATCTATCCATGCTGAGAGAGAAAGAAAAAGAAAAAGAAAATATTTAGTAACCGAGTAGTAAGGTGTATAACGAAAATTTAAAAAAAGAAAGAAAAGAGAAAAAAACAAGAAACATAGTACTACCCTCACCGAGGAATAGTTTGTCTCCATTGCTTTCTTTTCTGCACCACAGTACAGTACTTACGTAGCTATTTGAAAATATATAAACATAAATTGAAAAATGTAGCTATAATAAAATATAGCTATTTGAATATATATTAAAAATAATATATAAAAATAATAAAAATATAGCTAAAATAAAATAAAGCTATAATAAAAATATATTAAATAATTATAAAATAAAAATATATAAAATATAGCTTTTGAAAAGAGCATCAAAAGTTGAGTTGACTCATATACGACACGTGAGTACGCAGTTGAGTCGAGCGCTATTCAAAAGAGCGTCAAAGGTTGAGTTGACTCATATACGACACATGAGTACGCAGTTGAGTCGATCGCCATTGAAAAGAGCGTCGAAAGTTGAGTCGACTCATATACGACAAGTGGGTACGCAGTTGAGTCGAGCGCCATTGAAAAGAGCGTCAAAAGTTGAGTCGACACATATGTGACTCATAAGTACGCATTTGATTGGTCCACGGTTGAAAAGAGCGCGACAAGTCGAACCGACTCATATGTGACTCGTAAGTACGCATAGGAGTGGTACGCAGTTGAAAAGGGCGCGAAACGTCGGATCGACTCATGTGCGTCACATGGCGGGGCGAGATGGTGGCGCGAGTTGGTGGGGGCGAGTTGGCGGAGCCGAGTTGGCAAGGGCGAGTTGGTGAGGGCGAGTTGGCAAGGGCGAGTTGGTGAGGGCGAGTTGGCAAGGGCGAGTTGGTAAGGGCGAGTTGGTGAGGGCGAGTTGGTAAGGGCGAGTTAGTGAGGGCGAGATGGCGGGTTGACTCGCCCGCAGTGGAAAAGAGGGCGAAGCATGCCCGGACTTGTTTGGCTCCCATGTTAAGAGATAGGACAACGATTTAACATAGAAACAGATAGGGAATTTGGAAAACCGGTCGGGAGAAAAACCGGGAAAAAAAGAAAAAAAAAACATGAAGTGGAAAAAAGTGAACAATATGTCTCCATGCTGTTAAGCAATGGAGACAAATATGTAAATACGTAACATGAAATAAGATCATCACCCACATGGATTTATCAAAAACAGATCAAGGAGAAACAAATTGACTACCTTACCTAGTCACACTGTTCGCAAATTACACAGCACAGTCATAATTTACTTTTGACGATGTTCTATGATGATTTCTCCACGGAATGATGTACAATTAGTGCGTTTCAGTGCGACTGGATGACGAAGGAATTTAAAAAGTCACGAAGCTAACTTACTCGATGACCGATGCCATCGTAGCTTTGTTGATCTGAGAAGACGGGTTGATGCTAAAAAGCAATTTTTAGGAATTGATTACAATATTTAACACATACGAAATCACTTTTTACAGCTTGTTTCGCCCACGTTATGTTTTTGTTTCACTTAGATATCATTTCGGATACATTAGTGCGCAGAAATAAAATAAACCCATAAAAGTGAACCGAAATTAAGGCTTCCTTTTTACTGCGGTGGGACTGGGAAGACTTACCCTCAGGCATGGTTATTCCCCTTCAAATCGCTGTGTATCTGGGAACACTATAGGACCCATGCAACAGATACAAGTAAGATCCTATGCGACCCTGTATCACTCCCGGTCAGCACCTCAGCGGTCCAGGATGATAATGGGGAATTTGCATTAATTTCTGAAGAAAAAAACATATTTTTAAGGATTATTATGTGGCGTTTTTCTTCCCGATTCAGAATATATAAGGTGTTTGAATGGGAAAAAAATTCTTCTGTGGTATATACTATGTTGAAGTCGAGCACAGTTGAAACGATTTCCATTGGCTGCGGCCGCGCGACGTCACTTGTTAGCGCTCTCAAACTTTTCCCGCGCGGCTTCATATGTATTCACAGGCTGCAAAGTTTTCCACTCCAACTTGCAAGCTAACTCTGACTTATCTTATTTTTTTTCAATATGAGCAATAGTCTGGACAGACATAATGGTTGTATTAGAGCAAACACGGCAAACACTCCCGTGTTGCACGCTGGAATGGTGGTAGAATACCTGAAACGTGATGAAAACCTCGTTTGTGCTGAACTCAGGGGAGACAAAACAGCGAGGTATGTAAACTTTAGTAATAGTTTATTTGATTATTCCTGTCTCTTAACAGCGTTTGACATAGTAGTGAGTTTATCGTTATCGTGACCGACGACTTGTCGAGCGAGCCACGGGACCAAGATACATTTACAGAATCTAACTACTGACATATATTCTACGGCTTCTGACTGATATACTGTGACGACTTTTAAAGTAAAATACCCTGATAAGTGAAAGACAATTGAACGGTGGCTAATTTTTTTTATGTCAGAACAACTCTGCGAAGGGTAGCGAGGATTCCGATCTGTCACCGACTACTTCACAGACCATGCTATCCTGCTGGCTAATGGTTTTCTAGAAAATTCAATATGGTTTTACACGAGGTCACACATTGGTATTCAGTTATCGGAATTATATTAAGACAGAAAAATTATCTCAACCAGTTTAATGTAATATAATATGCTTTATATGTTCTACAGTCGGGAGAGAAAGTTATGGCGATTCCGCCACTGGCTTCGTTCAACTTAAGCGAATAAGTAGCATCTGCCATGTTAAAGGTCGTGTCACTCCGGAACACCATGTTCGACAAAAGGGCTACATAGTCACGCTGGATATCGAAGGAGAAAATGAAGAAGCGCTTCACGTTCAGTGCCACAACTGCGCAGCTTCCCAAGGTATTTAAATAAATTTAGTACACCAATACGTCGGGAAAAGTACATTGTTTGCTTCTTAATTCAAGGTGGATGCAAACACCATGTTAATGTGGTGCCGCAGAAGAAGCGAAGAGCCATCTCCAACGTCCATTGAGTGCTACTGGAAGAAATCTCGCCTGGCTTCAGTTGGCGGTTCTGGAAATTTTTTAACTGCAGCAGGATTCTCGGGAAGAAACCGACACAGGAAAGACGGCCACGTGGAATCTCCGTCTGGTAATTTCCTGAAAGAAGCCTTGAAAAGGACTGGAGGCAATAAAAAAAAGGAGTGAACTCTAGCAAACATTGGACGAGGCAAACGAGCTACCTCAGTGTCACTATATCACATGGTAAGGAAATATGCGATCCAACTTCAGGAACGTAAGGTGACAGCCAGCTTTACCAACTTCCTGGGATTCTGCAAACCACTCATGTCGTCCGAGATCTGCATTCAAGCCGAACGAGAAACCCTGCAGCAAAGCGACAACACAACATGGCATAGTCTGAGATTCTGCAGGGTTACGGCGTCAAAATTCTACGAGGCTGCACACTGCGAAGTTGATGGGTCTCTCGTAGAGATACTGTTTGGTTCCATAAAGGTTCCAGATACCAAAGCGCTGAAACGTCGAAGGATCCTGGAAGACCGAGTCCTGGAAGTCGTCGACAAAAAGTTGGGAGTGAAACTTCGAAAGAGCGGCCTTGTCCTCAGCGGAACAAATCCCTTGCTCGGTGCATCTCCTGATGCAGTCGGTGATGATTTTGAAGTTGAAGTCAAGTCTCCGATTACCTTAAAGACGTTCAAACTTTACGTCACGGAGGGTGGCGAGCCAACGCCAAAGTACTACGCGCAGGTACAGCTCCAGATGCACTTAACTGGGAAACAAAAAGGCTACTACTGCGTCGCGAGTCCAGATTTCGAGGAAAATAAGGAAGTTTACGTCGTACCTGTGATATAAAACGAGACATACGTCGAGGCTTATGTAGTAAGAGTTCTCAGGTTCTGGGAAGAGAAAATTTTGGAAAAGCTGCTCAGTGCTAGTCAATAAACAAACCAAAGTTCAGTAAAACAATTACATTAGCTTTATTTAAATGTTTATTACCGAGCAGACAAGTTAAAAGAATGCCTCATGACTTTATTAGAGGGCCTTGCAAGTTCACTAATTCGCACGCTATGTTGACATCATCCGTCAGAGACAAGGTCAACACTGGTCCGGATAGCATTAAGTTTCGTTTAGCTTACATTTATCTCGCATTTCTTCTAAGTTTCTTCGAACGCCTTATTTGCCCTTTGTTGTTCGACCCAGCCTTTCGACTTTCACCTTCGTTTCGTTTTAACCTTTATTTGACCCCAGAAAGTTTACTTCAACCCTGATTTGCACTATTCTTTTCAGTATCGTTGCACCTTCCGTTCTGATCGCAAGCTGTGTTTTTTCTTTGTCGTCCTGCGTTCCCCGGTATGTTCGTTTATTACCTTTCGTTTATTGTCTGATTGTTATTAATTGCATTGTTTGTATTTGGCATTCCTTTTGTTCGTAAATACAGTATGAATCCTTCAATTCGTCAAGGCCGCAGGTACTATAATTCTAGCACTGCCCTCGTACGAAACAAACACCGATGCACGAGTAGGGCTTGATAAAGCGATACTCCCTAATGCGACGTATGGCCCTTTCAACCTGTACGCGAAGACTACCAATTCTTCTCAATTCCCTTGTAGTTTCTGCTGACGGTATTAATCTTTGCCAACACTAGCAGGCCTTACTAGCGTACATTTATGGCTTGCAATTAGGCCCTCGACGTGTTTGAAGTCCCTGTCTGCTATGACCTGCATGTTCGGAATAAGGCATTTCAAATACCCGGAAATCCCTGTTATTTCCGTGTCGAATATTCTCCCCGAGTATCCAGTCGAGATGAAATTGACAAGTCCATTCGGGGTTATAGAGACCAAATACTTGAGCGTATTAGCTTTCTTGTACTCCGACCAAGACGAAAACTGATCGACTGCACCACCTGGCTTTTTCCATTTGGACTTCGAAGCAGTCGATGATTGACTGGACATTGCTGTGCCGCAGAACAAACGGAGCAGGAAGACGTCTTTTCAATGCTGCGCTGTCGGGCCATATTAAAAGTCGTTTGAGATAGGTGGCAAGCAGTGGAGTAAACTTCCGGAAAATGCGAGAGACTTGAGAGTAACTGATCCCGAATTCGTTGGACAAAATCAGAAAACTCTCGTTCAGCCGGATTCTCCTTAGCACCAAAGTGGCAACGTCTAGTGCGTTCAAGTTATTGCCAGCATAGGTGATTTTCTCACTTAGAAGCTCAACAATGTACCATGCATGTTCCGGGACACCCAAATAGCATTTAGACTGCTTCTTTACGAGCGTTCTTGTCCTCTTCAAACTTGCTATCTGAAACTTCAAGCACATTTCATCTTCAAGTTCTTCTTCAAACGACGTATCGGTACCGGAACTGCTGTCTGGAACTGCTGAAAATTCGTCAGAACAGTCGGAGTCGGAATCTGAATCCTCATCCAGATTCGAACCTTCAGACGAAAGGATTTATTCCGCAGCTGTCTCCCACTCTTGTGAAGATGGGGACGGGGTAAGTGTGAACTTGAAGTTAACGATAAGACTTCATTAGCACTAGCAGCATCAGCTTTACATTTGCACAGGTCAGCCGTAACAGCTTTGCTCTGGAAATTAACTTGGATAGTCCCGTTTCAAGGATTGCTGGGCTGCGTCCCGTTTGCCTGCTTCAAAGTAGGTTTGGGAAGAAGCATCACATTTAACTGGACTTTAATGTTGAGATGTTTCTGTAACTGCATCAGACTGTCCAGGTTGTTGCTAGTAACCCTGATCCACAGTTCCCCCAGAATAGTCAAATTCACCAATGGGGAAGTTCCCGTTACTGTTTGAAGCGGTCCACGTCTATGTAAGGAGCAGCAGAAGCTATAAAACGAAACTTATATTTAGCTAGAATCTGTAAACCAACAATAACTGAATACCTTGCGGTAACTCATTTAATTCTTTCCTCGCAGCTCGAACAACTGACGTAGCACGATCTCGGGTGGGACGCGTAAGCTGTCGGGTCGGCTGACAGTCGAACTTATATGGGACTATTCCCTTTTTCAGCAGAATCTGACCTCCTACTAGCTTGTATTTCATGTAATTCTTTAAATCTTTCTCTGCCTGTAGCAGTAGACATACGTGTTACGCTGAACTGCGCTACACAGTATCATAAATGGCCGTAAAACTGGAACAGAAGAATAGGAGTTTTTGATTTCAGTAACGAACCCAAAATGCACTCCTCATGTCACAAACAGAACTATTTACGTCAAAGTGATCTTCACAGCAATACCAAGGCGCTGTAGAAACAACACTGACAACTTCACGTTTTGCGGCACTAATCTATTTTTTTCCGGGTTCCATCCTGGAACGCTAGCAAAAACTTTATCTGGTGTTGTAGTTGACGTATTTGTGCAACATGGCACAAAGCACCATTTTCTACTTTGACTTCGAGCTTGAGAGTTTTGCAGTTCATTGAACGCTATGTTTACATTCGCCGAGTTGCTACCAAGTGAAGAAATGTTGCAGCCAATGAAAGTCGTTTTTGGGAATGCCAGCTTTCAGTTCAAAAACGACACATTTCCGCTCTACCAGGAATTCTTAAAACATTTTTTTCGGTTTTCTCGTGGTCGTTTATGGTAAAACAAAATTTTTAAAATGTGCAAACTGCCCACTTCGAATCCTCAGTGGCTGCCCAGCAGTAAATGACTTGCGCACGGATTCCTGCGTGGTCTTTTTTCTGGCTGCATCAAGTCCAACAAGAGCGGAACGGCTGGCCCAGCAGCAATTCCGCCGGAGAAAGCCTTGTAACGGAATGAGGTGTGTTCCAGTACGAAAATAAAAATCTAGAAACTTTAGTAAGCACTGAATTACAGCCTGTCCGTGACCTTTCCCAAGTATGTTTTAAGAGATTGTATAAACCGTTCTGCCATCCCATTGGTTTCTGGATGATAAGGCGATTCACGTAAGTGCCGGATACCGTTCCTCTGCACAAATTCCTCCATCTTCTGCGACGTATACGGTGTTCTGTTATTCGATACCATCTTCCGGGGAAGGCCAAACTTTGCAAACGTGGACCGTAGAGCTTATAGCACAGTGATTGACGTTGTGGACGATACAGGGAAGACCTCTGCTCATCTAGAAGTAGCTTCAATTACAACCAACGGCATCTTTCCTTCAACAGAAGCGGCGAAAGTAAGATGGAGGCGGGTCCACGGTACGTCTGGTATGGTCGAAGAGGAACCCCTGATCTGAGGAGAATTATTTTCTATCGCTTTGCATTCCGAACAGGAAGCCACTTGAAGCGCAATGGCCGCATCCATGTTTGGTTACCACACGTAGCGCCTAGCCAAAATTTTCGTTCTAACAATCCCGGTAGGTTCTTTATGCAAGTTCAAGAGTTCGAGCAAGTTCGAACAAGAGCTTGAGTACCGCTGCCCGCAAGGAGAGTGAAACCACCACACAACTACACCACAATAAACATCTTGCTCTATAGGGACCTCCAGCCGAAAATTATAAAATTGCTGCAAGTTTGAAATCATATCGGATTTAGACCATCCCGACCGCATCAGATCGACAACTATAGACAACAAGGGGTCTTTGCGTGTCTCTGCTTGCTGCTTGTTAAGGGCCAATTTTCCAAAATTTCTAAATTGTAACAGGCGGCTATAGTGGGATCCACGTCATTGTGTAGCGTTTCAACGGGGCCTCTAGAGAGAGCATCTGCATACCATGGTTTACCGTATTTCGGAAACATAAGGTACAAATAGGCGGAAAGTTAAGTAGCCCATCGCTGCGTTCGAGCTGCTGCCATGGATGGAATACCTGATTCTGGAGCCAATATAGCCAACAGAGGCTTATGGTCTGTACCCAGAGGTGCCTACGGGGGGTTTTCACGAGGCAATTTGCCTCGTAAGCGGCGAAAGTGGGTACCAAAGCGTAAAAAATAATACGCCGAGGAAAACCTCTCGCACTCATACAGAGTAGAAATTTGCATGAAATTGATGGCAGAGGTTACGTAAAAGGGAAGGAGGGTCACCAGAAGTGGGTACTTGCAACCTTGATAAGAACAAAACGGTCCAAGTTCCCACTACAGTGAAATATATGAACAACTCACATTTGTTAATTACGTCAGTTGGTGGTGGGTACATGGTGCTATAAGGTGCACACTTTGGCCACGAAGGCACTGGGGGTATGGAGCTTGTTGTAGCCCCAAAATGCGGAAGGTGCTTGGTTATGACATCTCAAGGATTATCTTGTATTAGCTGCTTACTCTTTAAAAAAGAGACCAAGTTCTCGCACCTGCGGCGTTCTAAGTCTTCTACAGTATTTGGCTTGCTGAACTGGACAATAATAGTTGACGCCACATATTAGTGCTCTGGTACTGAAAGAATATTTTTCCGGAGTTCATGAAAAAGTAGAAAAACAATTAAATTATTAAATCGTATTATCGTACTTCTAAAGACTTCTCAGTCTACTTCTATACATTATAAGAACCTAAGTTGTGCAATAAGGAGATAGGAAGGTGTACTTTTCTGTCGAATATCCCACCCATTGATTTAAATTAAGAAAGCCCGATTACACCGGCTGAAGCCACTTAAGACCTCATTTCACCTGACTTTTTGAAATCTGTAACGTAGAAGCAAAGTTGATACTCAATTGATTCTAGACCACCAGGTTTTGGTCCTGACAATGTTCAAAAATTTTCGCGCCTTGCGCCCAAATTGATTTCTTAACTCACAATCCACATTGTATCCTTTTTACTCAGGAGACGTCAGCGCCGATTCCGTCACCACCACTGACCTAACTCAAGCCAGTTGGGCATCTCTAAAAGGATCTCGAAATGCGAATATGTGCAGAACAAAGTTCCTTCATATCACGATTCTGGGTACGCCTCAGAGACCTGGGTGGGATGGGCACCTTTGTCTGTAACCAAAGTGAATTGCCTCCCGAAGGAAATTCATAGAAAAGAGTCACCCCAAAAACCAATGCTAGCGCCTCCCGCTCTATCAGAGAGTAATTGCGCTCAGCAGTAGACAAGGTTTTAGAGCGTACGCCACCGGCCTCTCATTCCCATCAGGGAAAATTTGTGTTAACACAGCGCTCAAATCTACAGCTGAAGCATCATATTTCAATTTCAGAGGTCGAGCTGAGTTATGACACAAGACGGTGTCGGAACAAAGTGCTTCCTTGACACGGTTTCAGGATTGTTCATGACCATCTCCCCACTGAAAACACTCACCCCTTGCGAGTTAGACGCGTGAGAGGTTCAGCAATGGACGATAAATTTTTCATAAATTCCCGTAATACTGCACCAACCCTAAGAAAGGCCTGATGTACATTTCTAGGTCTGGGAACAGCCATCATACCCCTTACTTTCTCCTCATCCTTCTATAGTCCTCTTTCCGTAACCTTGTACCCTAAAAACAAAACTTCCCTTACACCAGCTGACATTTGCTCCACTCCAAGCGTACATATGCCTGTTCCAACCGCTTGAGAACGTCACAGACATTGAACCAGTGTTCCTCTGGGGTTGGACCTGTGATAAGGATGTCATCAAGGTAACATACTCAAGATCCCCCAAAATCTCATCCATGGTTTTCTGAAAGATCGCTGGAGCGCAGGCAATACCATACGGGAGTCTTTGATATTGATGCAAACTCAACGGCATGTTTACTGTCGTAAGGGTTTTAGATTTATCATCCAATCCCAACTAAAGGTAAGCTTGTCGCAAGTCAACTTTTGTAAACAAAACCCCCTTCCAAAAAGGCGAACAAGTCCGCCAGTTTGGGTGAAGGATACTGATCTATACGTAGCTCTGGGTTGAGAGAGACCTTATAGTCTCAACAGATTCTAATTTTTCCATTGGGTTTCGGGACCGTTACATTGGGGGTACCCCAATCACTGTGTCCGACTTAAACCACAATGCCTTCACCCTCCAATCTACACCATTCTTTCTTTACGACGTCGTTGAATCCCATAAGGAAGGGTAGGTCCGTGAAATCGAGGAACAGCATTTTTCTTAAGAACTAACCAAACTTTCTTAATAGGTAGCACTGTCCCCCCCTTGTTCCCCAAACAGGCTCGGATTGTTTGTAGGATCGTCTCGTTTGAACCCACCGACAGTTGCTGGACTACGGTTTTTGTCCAATAAAATCGGAAGAGCTGAATTCAATACCTCCTCACTTCCCCTACTTGACAACAGGGTTGAAATTCGCACAAGACGTGCACCCGTTCCTTCGTATATGTCTCCAGATTTACCCCAGAAGTGATAATAATGGCTTACCAAGGAGTTCCCATAATGTTTCCGATATTAGGGACACAGAAGAGCTTGTATTAATCTCCATTTTTACATCGCGCCCGCCCGCCCCCACTCTTACTTCTGTAGTATAGGGCCGCACAGCAGTTAAAAGATTAGTTCCAAAGCGAACATATGCATCTTCTTAGTTTCGTCCGTCCCTTCCGCTCTATTGCAAGGAATGCGTGCTGTCCTTAAACACACCCCTCCGACTAGGGCCTAACTGCGGTCCAAGCCTCCCCCCTTTAGAGGCGTTAGGAAAAATTTTAGCCAAATGCCCTTTGTCACGGATTGGCCGCGTGTTGTGTAGCCGGTTGACCTCGAGTGTCTAGACAGTGTTCGAGTTGTCTAGACAGAGAAGTGCAAACAAACTGGTCTGATGAAAATCCTAGGTCAAATCTAGCACAGCAACAGCAAGCTCATATGACAACGGCGTACGTGATGTTGTACTCCTTTGAGTACTATATAAACCCTGCCAAAATGTAGTCCCTTAGCTCAGCTCAGACTAGTACAGCGTACAGCGAATACAAGTCTCTCGCTCTCTCACCAACGACTACAGGTATTTTATTTAATTCAGTTAAAGTTAAGAACCTTTTAGACGGTTACATTTTCTGGCGAGCCTGCCAGGCCCCACGGTTACAGTTGCGTTCTGTTGCGTTGACTTCTGCGTTCAAAATTAATTTTGGTTGATCGTTTTGTTCGTTAAGCATTGGGGCAGAAACGTAGATTAACTTTTCCTTTTGACCTTTGCGCAGCAGTGCTCTGTCAGAGCTGTAACGAAAAGGTTCTCAACCGCATTGTTAAGTTTCTCCTTTTGAGTGCAATTAATTGGGTAATTTGATTGATTTCGCGCTGTTGTTTTTTTTCTTCTTGCTATACGTAACAATTTGGTGCACCAACCGGGAAGGCCCGGAGTTGATTGGTCGAAAAAGGACTTATAATTATTGGTATCTGGGTATGCAAATTAGGTCGTTTCCGGAGGGGTTGGAGTTTAAGGGCCTTTGGAAGGAGAACCAGCGAGCTTTGGCTTTAAACTGCTGGGGCACAAGGCCATAAAAACCACCGGGAAACTAATTTGCAGTCTGGTGTCATTTGTCAAGGTCGAGTTAGTCGGTATAGTTTGAGGTTATCTTCGATTGTCGGTCCTGATCACGTGTTGAAATAGCTACAGGGGGCGTAGGCGACGGAAATTTAGACTTGGAAGGTCTCTCCTCGGCTGAACTCCTGGCAACCCGAAAGGCGTTCAAGTTCCAATTGACAAAACTGGTGGGTAAAATTCATCGGTTGATTGCTAATAGGGGTTGCCGCACAACGTTAAATAATTTCAAGGAAGAGTTAGACGAGCTCAACCAACGGTGTCTTATAACGCATTTAGCCCTTGTTTCCCATTCTGAGACCGAGGCTCAGCAGACTAAGGCGTCCGAAACATGGAGAAAGGATCTTTAGGCGCAAGTGGCAGGAGTTAATGCTCGGTTAGAGGACTACATGACGTCACGGGCCGGCGACGCTCCTTCAGTAGATCCAAGGGCTCTTCAGTACATTCGGCCCGATCCTTAGAAACACGAAGGGGACAAATTAAGGAAAGGGCGATACGCAAAGAGGGTGAAGTTAAGGCAGCTTATGAGGCTAAACTATTGGAAATAGAAAGAAGCATAGCGGAGCTCAAGCTGAAGGAAAGACAGGTCAAGGCTCAGTTAGAGACAGAATTAAGAGCGGAGTCAGCTGCCGTTGAAGTACAATGGGCTTCTTTAGAGCATCAGGTCGCAAGTCAAGCTGACGAGACTTTGGAACATCGTTTAACGGATTTTCGAAATGAAGAGGAAGTGGATATTGCCGTAATAGGTGCTGATGCACTTCCTCCAAAAATTGAAATCGAGGAGTCGGTTAATCATGGGGCTGGGCGGACCGAAGACAGGCGCATGAGACGAGATATCACGGTTCCTCCACTGTCTCAGTTAGTTTAACGATGGTAGACAACAGGAACGGTCGACACTTGTGGGACCACTTCAGACGGAGCCAGACCACGCGTGTCCTTCCAAGAACCAAGTGGGGGAGGGATGGGAATTGGGAGGTACCCGACCGCTAATGACAGGCCGGCCGTACCCCACATGCGTCATCAGGCACTCCATGAAGATCGAAATTGTCCTTCGACCCGACCGTGCCACCCTCGATGAGCTGCACGTTCACTTTGGCTTCGCTAAATAGGTGACCTGCTGTTGTGAACGATGCGTCGACGCCGAGAGTAGAAGCTGCAGAAGCTCCTTTCTTTAGGGATTCTACCGTGGAACGGTGGAGTCATGCGCCGGAAAGGCTCTCAAGACAAAACGTAGTGAACAGGCTACGGAAGCTGAAGCTGGAACCATATAACGGGGTCCCAAGAGAATTCACGCTTTGGATTGAGACTTTTAGGGTCACAGTACACGACATAGTTCAGGACAATGCACTCCGTCTTACTTATTTGAGAGAATCTCTGTTACCAGAAGTGCGGAAGAGCGTACAGATGTTACTGTACAGGCTGGAGCTTTACCACCAGGCGCTTTTCCAGCTTGAGAGAATGTACAGGCATCCGATGGTGGTCGCTAGGGCTCATCATCGGGGATTGTTGGGGTTGCCAGTCTTTCAGGAAGGAGACGTAGTCGGTCTTAGGGAGTTTGCCTCACACTTGCAAGGTGTCGTGTCAGATTTGCAACTGGAAGTGACAACCCGGATTTATATTCACCCGCTACTCAGATGCAAGTAGTTGAAAAGCTCCCACCGAGGCTGCGAACCGAATGGGGGAAGGACGTTCTAGCCCAGTACCCTCTCAGACCGTCACTTGTGCAACTCAGCTCCTTTTTGACAGATCGTCTCTTGGCAGAGAACGTTAGATATGTTTTTGTGTCGGACGTGCCATCGAAGGTTGATCAGACAAACAATAAGGCAGAATCACTCAATCAAGTGAAACCTACGAAGGCCGAGCCGAGTCCCGCACGTTCAGCAAAAGTCTTTGCCGCTGGTGCTGGCGAGGAAGCTTCGGGAAGCCGCGGATGCAGCGTAAGTGGTCGTAAAGGCCACTCTCTGGAAAACTGTGAAGGATCAAGGGCTTGCCAGCGAAGAAACGTTTCAAAGTGGCTAGCAAGGAAAGACGTTGTTTTTTATGTCTCGCCCCTGGGCATCTCTCACACTCCTGTAAGGTCGTTTGAGAGTGCGGCGTTGGGGAATGCAAGGCAAAGCACCACCCTCTAACGAATAGCGCTCTTAAAGGTCGAGGACCAACGGCAAACTCCCCAGCAAGTTCGGTAGCAAGAACTTCTGTAGGCGGTGAGGCGAATGTGCCGCATGCTGGTACTGCGTCGGTATCACACCGTTATTCGGTATTGCTGTCAGTAGTACCAGTGGCCATTAGGCAATGGCCGAACGACGACCAATACGTGAGCAATTCTGGACTCAGGGAGTGAAGTAACGCTCATCAGAAATGTCGTTGCGGAGCAGTTGCAGTTGAGCAGTCCAGAGGCGGCACTCGCGTTGAAGACGTTTCACGGAAGTGATCCACGGTTGAAGGAGAAGAGCGTATCCTTCACACTATCACAAGTCGGTTCAAAGGGACAGGGAGACGTTGACAATAGGCGTTCGCGGAGCGTTGTCCGTGCCAGTGTTGAATGTCTCGAACTCGAACAAGAAGGTGAACTGGCCGGAAGCAAAGCTCAAATGGAAGTAATTGGCAGACTTGGACCTAAGTCCCTTCGATACAGGGCAGGTTACCATGCTGATTGGGCTAGATGTACCCGTGGTCCATGAAGTGCTCGATTCGCGGGTCCCGCCGCGTGGAACGGACGGTCCAGGGGCAATCCGTACGCATTTCGGCTGGTGTGTCGTAGGAAGAATTCCACCAGTGTGCGAACTACAAGCGCCGCAGATTAATCGCATTGCCATCGCTGAAGAAGATCTGTCTATGCAGTTGCAGAGATTCTGGTCGACCGAGTCGTTCGGGACAAAACCTGACTTAAAGCTTCCTCCTTCGCGGGAAGAAGTAGAGGTTTTGAACGCACTAGAGTCGAGCTGTGTCATGAAGAATGGACACAACATTTATGTCCTTGTTGAATCAAAACACGTATAAAGGCAATAAATCCATGTACATGAAGCCAATAAAAACTGTCACAAAATAAATACCAGGACTTTTTGTCTGGTTTGGTAGGAACACATTCTGTTGGCAACACTGGAAAATTACCTGTCTTGGGATGCACGTCAAGTATTTCCGATATTCTTTGGTCGTGCTGGTCGTCTGTAATTGTGCTGAAAAACTTGCGGGCAAAAAGTTCAAGGTCCCTCATTCTACTCTCCACGTATCGTGGGTTATAACCTAGTATGTTATTGACAATGGGCACAGTAAGGCCCTCATCTGCAACTTAGTCAAATAAGAACACGTAACAACCCTCTCAACATTAATAGGAATTTACCCAGAAGAAATTCCAGTAACTCCTTTGTGGTTTCGTTGCGCCTTCAAGGCTGTGGCCCAGAGAAACTGAAGGACACCCGCCGAGTCGTTGTGAGGAAATAGAATTTGTATCAGTGTCATATTAGGATCTAAAACCTTGATTTCTTAGCACATTATAAATGTGATGGATTTGTGTACCTGAGCTGACGGAAGGCTCGGGCTGCGAGTCGACGAGGCCAAGGCTGCCCTGAACTGAATTCGATTTTGGGTATGCCCAGGCTCGACTGGTCCTGGGGGCTCAGTAGCACTGCGTTGTTGATTTTTACCTACGACGTACGAAAATAAACAGTTAACGGCTGTCGGGCGTGGCTTCCTATGACATTTTGCTGTCCAATGCACGCACGACTATAACTACTTATGCGTAAGGCCAGTCCGCAATCGCATGGAGCGACGCATGTCCTGTGCGGAACTCTTATAAAACCAATACATTGTCCCGTTCACCCTCTTAATAATGCCTTCTTAATAACCTTCTTATGAAATGCTTAAGCACTGAAGTGTCCGCCATCCTGGGCACGGCTATCAAAGGATCGCATTCTTTCCGTGCAAAATTGGGGATCCTGCATTCGTGATGTCTCTTTTTTTTAATTGACGTACCTATATGGCATGCCAGTATGTATTTCTTCTGTGTCGAAACTAAACTGAATTGAAATAACAAGTGAAAATAATAAAGCAGAACAAAAGAGAAGACAAAAACATAGATGAAAACAAAAATCACGCTGAAACTATGTCACAAGTATAAGGCATATGGTAGAAAAGATTCAAACACAAAAACGGTAAAATAAGGAACACAGTGTATATGTGACATCCTAAGGTAATAACGTAATCAAAAGAGGGAGGGAAAGCAAAACAAACAAAATTAAATTTGTTTTAGCCGGCTGACAATCTGCCAGTGCTGGTTACGAATGCGATTACATGATTCTTAATTTCATTATTATGTAGAACTGATTGCATGAGAGCTGATTCTGTTAAAGGAATAGAATGAGTATTTAAAATGCTTACCAAGGAGGTTCGGTGAGTCTGATAGCGGGGACAATGCAAAAGGAAGTGGTTTGTATCTTCTGGCAAATCACAATGAAAGCCATTTATGTTAGGAGCTAACTTAATTTTGAACAACAATTTGTTTAATGAGCAATGCCCAGTAATAAGCTGCGTGAGGTAGAAGTTATGGGTGAATTTGGAGCAAAGATAGAAGGATTGCAAGTCAGGAACAAAGTGTTGAATGGATTTTACATTTCCTGATCATTTCTGCAACCAGCGTGCTACAATTTCAGATTGAAGACTTTTAGGATTATTAAAGTTGGAGTATTCGGCAATCATAGTGTTTAGGAGTTCCAGATGAGACTGGCTTTTATAAGTTGTCCTGGCAACTGGGCTGGGGCACCATGAACGGTCTAGTTTCCAAGCAAAAAGGACTGCGTACTTTTGAGCTTTCAGATGAAGAGGTAGTGACCCTGTGATTGCGTATAGTGCATCGGTGGATACAGATTTTAAACTTTTTGCAATTCTTTGCATCACTGCTCGTTCGACGGAGCGTAGGCCTATATATTCACTGCATCTGTACTCGTACAGCCCAGTGGATCGATCTCTTTACGGCTGGCACGGCGTAAGGAACTGAACTCTTCGAAACAGTCAGCGATTCGTTTAGTAAAATTGGGATAGACCACCGCAATGTCGGGCTATGTTATGACGAAGTCGGCAACAGGAGAGGTTGCAGACAAGGCCTGAGGAGTTCAGTGCTTCAGTAGAGACCTCAGGCTTCACCTTCGGTGCAGCGATGTCAAGTGACTCGAGTCGACTCGACTCGGTCCTTTCCGTTAAATGACTCGACTCGACTCGTGGTTTAGCGATTCGACTTACTCGACTTGAAATTTGAATCGACTATTGGACTCAAGTCTCCCTAATTAACTCGACTCGACTCATCGTTGGCCTGCGTATCATCGACTTTGACTCGAATCGACTTACTGAAGACCAAGGTCGCCCGAGTCGAGTCGTTGACATCACTTACTTCGGTGTAGCGCTCATCGTTTCTCCTAGGTCGTGGAAAAAGTTGCCAAGGAATGTCAGATTTTACGCAATCCTCTAACAGCTGAAAGAGCTCTACGTGTTCACGAATGGCCGCAGCTGCCATAACGTTTTCTTGAAATTCCATGGACTCATAAACGGACAGAGAAGCTGAAGCTGATGGATGGGGATGAAGAATGAAGAGTGAGTGCAGACTAGATGGAGTACTACATAAAACGCGTGCTTCATACTGCAAGTATGTTTTGAAAAGACTCTTGGTGTCTGGACGTTATTATAACAGATGTTTCTATGTTTAAAAAAGCATTATCCAAGCCACCGACTAAAGGCACAATTAGAAAAGACTGAAACTGCTGGAGTTCTTTTTCTGGCCTGCAAGCTACTCGGATTCCTTCAACGTTAATAAAATTCTGCAAAGGTGTTGTGGTAGATCTAAACAAGTCCGGGCTCCGGGGTATCCAGTACAATTGCTGAACAAATGTTCTTTCCTTAACTGTAAGGCTTTCCTGATAACCATTTTTACTTGACGTGATACAAAGTTTCCTCTAGGGTCCATGACTGGTGATATTCATATCGGACATGATCTTAAAGTTGATAAGTATACGACGTGACGGGGAGTGGGGAGAGATTAGATACAGTCACGCATAGATTATATCTTAGCACAACTTAGACACGCTTCCTGTGTAGCCATCCGAGTAGGCTTGGGTAGCTCTAGTAGCTAGAGTTACTTGTGGGAAAGGGGATACCCGTACGAAAATGAAACTAGGTGGGAACTAATTCTGACATTTGTTCGAGATAGTGCTTGGATGCGGTTTGTTTTAACCTGAGTGATTATAGACTTCTGGTCGTGGACTGACCCTTGTATTTGCTCTCAACTGGGTTTATATACACAGCCCTAATTTGCCTATACAGGCGCTAGATCCAAGAACTAAAAACTAACAATAAAGGGGCAACTCATTTTGTACAAGATTATAACACGGTTGAACAGCTAAAACTTTAGAGAATTAGACCAAAGAATGGGAAAATTCGAACACTAGAAGTGGACTAAACAGTAAAATAAACTCTGAGGAACACTAGGTAGAATTTCGTTAACTGGGTGTTCGAACTAGTTCCATCGCATCTTCAAAACAATAACCGCATATGTACACTAGTTCAACCGGAACTTTACTACTAGTTCAATTACATGTTAAGAACTGGTTGACCTAATAGATCAAGAGTAACTAAACGAAGTATTCAGAACTAATTGAACCGGATATGTGATTCGGTTTACACAGCATTATAATCTGGTATGATTGCTAAGTTTAATTTTGTAATACGCTTGATTTACTCGCCCTGTAACGAACTTTCAACGAATTTTTGTTGTACATGGTAATAAACGGTTGCATTCACATACATCAAATGTACCGAAATTACATTCAAGAATGTTAAGAGCTGTCGTCGTCACCGGTGGCTGTGGTTCCCTGTGTGCTGTTTCGCAACTTGTTCCCTGTGATTCTTGAAAACTCCGTTTTTGAAATGCTCGAAAATCTGGCTTTAACGAATTCTGCAATGAATAATGTGAAGTTATAAGGGATTGGGGGGAATGAACTAGACTATATGGGTGTAGAGTAAAAAACGGTACAGAATGAGTAAAGGTTTCCCCATCAAATCTTTCCAATTTCTATTTAGCACCCCCCGCCCCAATAACAATCCAAGGACAGGACTACAAAATGATATTCACAACCACTGAAGTATCAGCAAAATGGAGCCGTCAGTTTGACAAAACCAGAACTGTAGAAAATAAAAAGGCCCATATGATGCATCATTCTGTACCGTTTTTTGGCTCTAGATTGTACCATAACATACCCCATATCGTTACAAATTTCTCGGGATCAAGTGGAGGCCTCAGAGACTTTTTACCCGTTACAGAGGAGTTTGCCAATTCCTTTTCTGTGAAGGTTGCTTCCAGTAACTTAATAATGAGGAATGGTGGGGTTGGGTTGTCCAGTGTGATGCTATCCACGTTGCCCTCGTTAAGCACTTGTTGGCGTTTTTTCTAAGAAAACAGTGAATTAAGAAGATTCACAAATAAATTGTTGACGTGAACCCTACCGTTAAGTGTCGCGGCACAGGCTGGACAGTTTTGCTCTGCAAGTTAGTTAATTCCACTGTAGCACTAGCCACATCACCAGGTAACTCTACAATTTAATATTAACTCAGATGTAACTTGCATGAAGGGTGACACTTGCATGTACTAAATACCTTTCTGGACTACATCCAACACAACATCCAGCGTGTGGTCAATCTCCGTCAGCTTTTCTTCAAGTCGGGCAATCTTTTGTGGCAAAACCCGCAGTTCATCCCCCGTTCCCTATTTGAAAGCAATGTGTAATTATTGAAGTAATAGGCTTATATTACATCTGTTCTAAAAACAATTACCTAGAGCCCTGTGGTTCGTGAGGCTTTCCCGCGGGCTACGGAGCTGCTTCCCTGTATTTTCCAATTTGAAACAAGATTACGTAATTTGATTTAAGTACTGAAGCTTACCAATGGTCTCGCCAAGACTGGTAGATTGGACATACTTTTCGATAAAGTTGTCAACACGTTCCTCCAAGAATGCTTTTGTTTCTAGGGAGGGGTATAATACAATTATTAATCGAATGTATGCTTACACTTTATCGTAGAAGTTACTATTTAAGGGCAGAACCTACCCTCTGTAGATTTTATCGCCATATTCAATTGTTCCTATGGCTCGTGGATCATCCATCAGGCTTTGGTCAACAGTTTTATCCGTTTTGACGATTCTGTTGCGCAGCATGTTTTTCCGAATGCCAAAAAAACAGAGCCCACATAATTATGTTAGAAATTGCGGAAAAACCAGGCACCAGGTATATCGAGCAGTATAACGAGAACAACGTGCAATTCAGCTGTAGCCCTTTGTGCTGCAAAATCATCAACACCAAATTTGCTGGGTTGCCAGATAATCAAAAACGCATGACTTTTTACAGCTGGATAAAGCTGAAGATCATACTAATAAATTTAAATTTGTTTTGTTTATCCTGGTAATAAAAAATTCAAATTAATAACAGTAAACAAATAAATTAACTTACTGTCACTAACAATCCTCTGCTAGCAGACGAGCTGCTAACGATGTTTACATATCGTTGGCCTTCGCGGACGAGTCGCAAAACCCAATTTCAGTACGAAAGTTTCCTTCGGAATTTGTTTTAGCAAGAAGAAAATGAAAAGAGGGCCGTACAAGCAGTACGAAATAAACACTTGTGTAAAAATACCGCGCTTTGCGCAGTACTACAATCGGAGAAAAGGTAGAAACCAAGGGAACGAGCTGTATCGAGTATCCGACATAATGAGGTGATGGCTGATTTTTTTTTTAATGAAGTCTAAACAGTTTGATTGAAAGTAATATTAATATAGGTTTCAAGTGCAGCGAGCAGTGGGTTGCATTTCGGTTCATCCATCTCCGTTACGCCCGATTAACTAAACAAGGATCCGTCTCATTCGGAACCTAACACAGATGATTTAGGAGGGTCTGACTGTGATACTAAGGATATTTCTTTTAGGGAAATGAAACTGTGAGCCAGTCAATCTTCAGAAGCAGTGCTGAAATAACTCCAGGAATAATGCAACAAACCTTCACAGAAAAAGGCGTCCTTGCATTCCGCGAAAATGTTTGTAACACACTTTCCTCGTTCATGATCTTCAACCTGTAAAACTGCAATTTTTCTTACAGGAGCAGATTACGAGTCTCAATGAATTTACACTCCACAAAACACTCCACTGTATAGTGGATCTGCTGTAATCGTGCAAGAAGCAGTAACAGCAGTGAGTATATTTGCTGCAAGTGCAACACTGTCAAAATAAAATCAGGAGTTTTCGCTGGACATGCTTCATTTATTACTGCCTGCTGACGCAGAACTGCAAAAGACGAAACACCTGCTGCACAAAGTTTTGAGCTGCGACAGCTACAAGAGCTTCTTTTACTGCCCTGTAAATGACTGCCGGTAGACCCTATCGGATGAAGGAGATCATTTCAGATGTGTTCTTTGCGAGAAACATTACAAAAAGACTTTCCTTCTACAACAAAAGAGCTATTTTCTCCATATGCCTCTGACACAGCAGCTAAGGAAACTGGTAACTGAGAATATGCTAGGATAATATCGCCGCATGCGCACACCGCAAACGGATTGTTATGAAGATATAACAAGTGGGAAATTTTATCGGAAATTTAAAGGAGGAATCTTGGTGAACGACGAAAGGACAATATCACTCAGTGCCTGACCGTTTATCGTAATGATCAACGAACTTCCCTTGGAAATTCGGCGAAATAACGTGCTGACTCTTGGACTATGGTTCGGAAAAGCCACGCCAAATTTTGAAATCTTCCTACAATCAATTATAAAGGAGTTGCAGCATTTAGCTACATAAAGATTCCACCTTGCAAACATCTCCAGTAGCAACAGCCACATGAAAGTTTTCTTGATTGCTTGTACGGCCGACAGCCCTGCAAGAGCTCTTCTCCAGAATCTTTAACAGTTCAACGGTGATCACGGATGCAGCTGATGTTTAATACCGGGAAGTAGGGTATTAGTTGCTGGAAGTGAAAGTGATCGGATTTATGCCTATCCATACCAAACTTTTTACCCACCTCGCGTAGATGCAGTGTTCCGTTTTCTGGTAACCATGATCATTAGTGTTCGAAGTAACAGTCAGTATGAAATATGTGCTTGGTAGATACAACCTTGAAAGAGGATCAAAGGAACCCCAAACCATTCAGTGCTATGAGCAGCCCACTTAGTCATTCATACTAGTAAAAGAAGTTCTTTCGCCATGTATTTTACTTGACACTAATAATAACCTAAGGATCCTGGGTATTCTCCCAAATCCACAGCTGCATTTTTAATTCTCTTGCGTAGCATTAGATGTTGCTGTTCGAATTAGTGGAACCGCATGATCAAACTAAAATAAACTGTGTTTGAAGAACATGTTCTTTCCTTTACCTTAGCCTAGGTTCAGATTCAGTACTATTTAAATCTAAATTGGATAACTTTTCGTTACATTGTTCTACTACCCTCTACTGTGTTGGTTTTTCACCAATAGAAGAACGTGCATGACATCAGAAATCGAAGCAAGTTCGAAACTAGTTTTTAGTTACTTCACAACCTACGACAGAATTTGCTAAACAGGAACTAGATCCACACTAGTTCATAGTTTGTTCAAAACCCGTTCTTGTTTTTTCGAGTGCTTTACCGAAGTCTCAAAATTTGTTTAAAGCCATGCGACTAGTTCAAGCATAGATCAGTGTTTTTTTCCTATTTATAGATAAAACTGTCGAAAGTCTTCGATCCAGTTCTTTGACGCATTCAGCACAAGTTCAATTTTGTAAGCTAAATCTCGGACTCGTTATAACTAGTTCCCACCTAGTTTCATTTTCGTACGGGATATGCATACGTATTTTAATTCACGTACGCTATCGCCACTCACGACCGAAAGCTTCGCTAAAACCCTTGCAAAAAATCTTCTAAGGAGAGCTGGTCACCCTGAGTGAGGGAGTCCAAGGTGGTTCAAGATGTAGTCTTCACGTGTAGGTCACGCTGAGAGTCGGGGTTCTTTGGGTGGCGCAGTGTGCAAAGAAACAAGGTCCTTAAACGGTAGCTCATGGGTAGGTGTTTTACCCAATTGGTTTGTTTAAAAATCAACCTGTGAGGCTTTCATTGGATGTTTCCGATCGTGGTGTTAATTATCACCCCCTACAAGAATTAGGCATCACAACACTGTTGTTCATGAAAAAACGCCATTTTGAATTTCATCGGTGGGGAACGAAGCGAACTGGCGTAAACGAAGCGATTGCACATCCCTTCCGCAAGTTGAAAACAACTGTTCTTTTCAGCTTCTTACTTCAGTCCAGTTTCAACACAGGTTTTAGACTAGAACTCAAAGATCATACGTGAAGCTGGTTACAAACAACGACTCCTAAAGAGAAAAATATCGTTGACACTCGACCCTTCGTCGCTAGTTCCCTACTTAAAGCGAGTACAATAGATTACAGTCTGTTGATGTATTCGACTATAGCAAACTTACGTAGCGATCCAGTCAAGAACAGATTCCTGTTGACTACTTTCTGCCACAAAAAAAAAGAGAACATGCAGGGAAACCGAGACGCCTCGTTTTTCCGGAGAAAGGCGCACTGATTTTGAAGAACCTAAACAGTCAGAAGGGATCGACTGGGAAAGCAAAATCGAAGCAGAGAAAATGAAGTCGACGTTGGGGAGAACGTCAGCCTTGTGAAGGCAGCTCTGGCTCAGGACAGATGAAAGATCCGCCAGTTGGTTTGCAAGTCAAGAAAGCTTTATTAAACCTTTTCGACTGATTTTGGAAAGTAAAAGTCGTGCTAGGGTTGGTTTCCTGAGCCTAGCAAGCCCCTTCAAATTTTACCTCGTACTTAGTTAACAAGAGTTTACAAAAATTAGTTGTAAATTTTTCTGGAAATCGGGCAACCGTGTATGCCAATTACAAACACAGTGAAGCAGACGAAAATTGACCTCGACACAAAAAGGTTTAGGCAAAAACGGCAGTCGTCAACCTCGTGCCGTGTCGTGTCGCTGAAAAAATAAATCAACATTAACGAAAATTCAAGTGTTATACACCTCAAAATAATCATTACTTCATTGATCACGGAAAAAATGCACAGATTCGTTGGCCCTTTAAGAGCTCAGAGCAATAGCACTGGAAGTTGCAGACTTGTAGTGTTAATTAAATATACAATATTTGACTTAGAGCAGTACAAAAATATACTCGACAACTTGGACAAAAATTTAGAATGCCCCTGATGATCAGCACATTAATATTTATGACATATTGAAATGATATGGAAAACGGGAAACGTGCATTTATTAAATGGAAAGAATTAGTGAACACCACAAAAAAAGATGCCATATGGCGTCGCTAACTTGTTTTGTTTGCAAAATGGCTACAGAGTCGGTCGTGCCGTTGCTATATCGATTTTTTTCCATTTTTGTGACATTGTTTGGAAGTACATTTCTTATTTATTTGATCTCGGTTAAGGCCGTTTGGCCCATTGCCACAGACAAAATTTCATGTTACATCAGCAGTACGTTGGTTGTTAGCGACGGTTTAGTCTGACGTTACAGTTGTATAGCGAGTGAGGAAGGTTACAATGTTCGGAAAGATTTTATAGTTTGTGAAACATTAGACTATGGCCAGATGTTATGAATTGGTTTGGCGCTCTGCGGAGAGCAGAGAGCACTGAAATAAAATATGTTTTAGGTCAGCGGGAACTTTGCTATCTTTACATTTAGGGAATTTAATTTATGTAAGTGGTAAAGGTAATCTGGGGTCGAATATCAGTTACCCCTAACGTCTATGAGCTTCCGGATCTTCTCTCTAGTGCAAGGATAAGCATTTCCGTGGGGATCCCTCTATTCTGATTTTAGACTGTTGAAGAATTTTTCTGGGGTACTGATCAGTCGATTTCGGATTACAGAAGAACTCGACCATCTGGCAGTGTATATCACGCAGGAAGGGGGACTACTGCAAGGCTACGGTTAGACAAATCGGTCATTCGTTCGAGTACAGACATTCGCAGCACTCGTCCCACGAAGTGAAACCTGGAGGTGCTGTTGTTGCTGAAATAAAGAAGCAGATCCGCAAGGAAGCATCAAAGGACCTTTTCGAGCCGGCCCAAGCTATTGTTGAGAAAATCCTCATCAAGCGTCTACAGGAGCATTGTCCCGCGCTTCCATCCTTGCACGCCTTGGTGCGCACCACAAATTTGGCGCGAGAAACGGACCGGTCGGACGAATCTACTGCTCTCGCTTTCCCGCTCGAAGTTAAACACCTTCCCGCAGACTTTCTCGTCGGAGACGTAAGGGTGAAGGATCGCCGGCACATAATCTTCGCAACGAAGACTATGTTATCTCTTCTATCACGGGCGAAGAGATGGTACTTGGACGGTACCTACAAAGTCATCAAAAAACCGTTCAAGCAACTATATTCCATCAACATCTTCATCAGAACAGCTGAAAAAGTGATAAAACAGGTGCATTTTCATGGATCTTATAGGACACCAAGACTTTTTGTTTGAAAACAAAGCCACAATTGACATCTAACTTTTATTATTTTGTGTGACAGGTGCCAGTGGCCTTCATTGTGATGTCAGGCAAGAAAAAAACTGATTACGTCGCAGTCTTGGAGAAAATCAAAGAAGCCGTCAGCGTAGAACCCGCCGTGCAGGCAGCAGTCCTGGATTTTGAAGCTGCCGTATGGAAGGCACTACCCATCGTCTTCCCTCAAATCGAGATGAAAGGCTGCTGTTTCCATTTTACTCAAGCAATCTGCCGCAAAAATCAGGTGCTTGGCCTGCAAGTGGCGTACAAAACTTCGAAGCGGGTCAATCGTGTTTGTCGGAAGCTGATGTCCCTAGCTTTCCTACCCTCGGAACATATCCAGCCTGCTTACTTCGCCATCCAGCAGCAGATCAATGAAACGTCAGACGGCAAGCTACACGACCTAAACAGTTACTTCCGTGACACGTAGATTGAAAACGACATCTGGCCTCCATCTGCATGGTCTGTCTTCAAACAATCAATCCGCACCAACAACGATTTGGAAGGTTGGCATGCGCGGTTCAATAAAAAAAACAAGAAGAAGGGCAATTTGCATTTTTATCTTCTGATAAAGCTACTCGCGGATGAATCCAGAACCGTACCATTGTACGTCCGCTTACTAACTGAAGGAAAACTGAGGAAGTATCAGGCTAAAACCAGCAAGAAGACAACTGCCAAAGTATTCGATTTATGGGAGAAATTTCAAAATTGTGAACTGTCCGTGACGAAATTTTAAAGCGTGTTTCATCCATATATTTTTTTGTATTGTAAATTGTTTTGTGAAATTTTGACTAAGAACTTTTTCGCGGCATGTTTGTTGACTTTTACTTTTTAACTAAGAATTTACTTTATAATCTTCTCTGAGAAAATCGATCCAATCTGTGGTGTAGCTATACATGATTTCATCCTTATTCTGTACGAACTTTACTCAAAGAATCGTAATTCCAAACTTTTAACTGAACTAATTTTTGTGATTAAGTTGGAACATGGAGATTGCCAGGCTATGGATTAAGGACATTCCATAACCAGGTTCCATGAAGCATACCTCAGACGTGTCGAAGAGTTAATACCTTAAAATACCTGGAACAGCTGATTAAGTTGGCTGTCTTGCTGGTCGCTATAAAAGGGCACTTGCAGTCTTGGTAACTTCATTTAACGTTCAGCCATGGTAACCGAAGGCCGTAACGCTTGCGTTATGCCTTGGCTATTTTTTACTCTAAATGCCGTGGGCCTTTTTGGTCACGCGGAAATGTTCTGCCCGGGATCGTTTGTACGCTCTTAGCGTCCCCTTCCCGCTCCTAGCCTTTTTTCGCCCCATAGTTTTCGCCCCCCAAAAAATCGGGTAGGCATAATATGGGGATATGGGGCGAAACATGAGATGGGGCGAAACTTCCTGATACCGATCAGTCCATCTACTCTGCTATAGTTCCAGACCAGTTTTAAAAAACTGAATGCAGTGACTGTAGGGCATTTCGTTTAGGAAGTTAGTCGAGACCGGTAGATTGTTTGTTGGCTTCCTTTGCTCTTACGTCTGTCATTTCATTGACAAGTATTCCGGAGTGTCTTGGATACCAAACGAGACCGACTTTTGGTATTTCGGCTAGTAGAGTACAAGTGTATGATAAACTCGTTTTTAAGGTAAATTAAATTATTAACTTTTTCGAGCACTCGACGGATGACTATATCCTGTAATGGTAAATTTGTATCCTCGAGTTAAACACTTATCGATTAATTTACGTTTCCCGCCAGTATACACTGTCACGAAAAAGAAACTTTCACAGAACGAGAATCCGTCAAGGTGCTTTCAAGGGTAAGAAAACCGTTCAAGTTCGTCTTAAGGACTGTTTCACTTTCACGGGTACGCTCTTCAAGGGTATTTTACTAGTTGACGTCGTTTTCACTGAATCCTTGAAATGTTTCCCTTATGCAATGTAAAAATAGTATTACGTACCACTCATGTATTCTAATATCTTTCACAGATGCAAGAGAACAGTTAAAAATATATAATCGGGAAAACATAATCTTTACTCCTGTACTCAAATCGTTCCATGGGACACCGGTATTGCAGTGGGTCAGTCCTTACGGCAAATACTGAGAGTATCGTCAACATTGTCTTTTTCTCCAGCTTTGACACAAACGCAAGCTTGAGGCGTTTTTCCCACGGGAAGTTTCGTGCCGTACTGTCGAACTGACGAGCAGAGCGTGTTCTTTTGGCTCTGTGCGGGCTACTCTGATGGCACAGGCACTGTTCATGAGAACTAGACGGCCGAAGCCGTCAGGGCAGGAAAACGTTGAGACACGGGTCGACCCACTCCTCGTCAAGTCTGTGCCGTGCCGACAGCAGACGAACAAGACCAGGGAAATTAACAAACCGGACGAAACAATAATATCAACAACGTTCGTTGTTAAACAACAAGAAAAAATATCGCACATAAAAAATTATGGATATACATTCGATAATATTGAAGTAAAAAGCGTGCAAGTGATCGAATATTGGCCAGGTTAGTGCACAGTGAATCATTGTACATTTTTCCTAGTTTATTTAAGTTGTGCTAGCGGCTATATTGTTCTCTCTTCGTAATCATGCTGTTATTGCCGATTCTGGTATGGCGGACATTGCGGTGGATGTGGAAGAATTAATACTAAATGGCGAATTGCTGGATACGGACCATGCCGAGGGCGCAATCGTGAAATGTACCAAAGAGGATGGAAAAATCTCGCTTTTTGTTTTTTACGCTTTATTCACTGCTGCTGCAGTGACTGTCTTGACATTCATTATACCACACGAGCTCATAGACATGCCTCTACCAGAAGACCCAAGCATCACCACGCACCGAAACGCAGACAACAAGTGAGCCCGCAGGGGAGTTGGAGAGCACTGACAGAAGTGTACCCGAGAACCATCCATCACATAACGATGCCACCGATGATGAGCTATGGACTAATCGGAAAAGCATAGCTGCCAGAAAAAAGGACCACGCTGCCCGGCTCGTGCTACTTGAACTCGTGAAAGAAGAGTTGGGGGAGCTCAATAACAAAATGTCCAGAAAAAAGACGTTGGGAAACGTATATGCGTTAAATTACTTGAGCGAGGGATTAAAGAAAGCAGAGCGGAGAAAACATGGGAGAAAGATAATTCTGTATATAAAAAAAAATGCTGGACGGATAAAAAAAAGTAAGTCCAGCTCATACACTTTTCACCATCTTTAGCATTCATCGGTCTCTTATTTGATCTAGCAACAAAGACAAGGTATATTCAAGGGGGGAAGACCAATTGGAACCACCGGAATACTACGACGCTCTTCACGAAATAATTGGTAAGTGAGCAAAATAATTACAACTTGTTGTTGTCATTCATACCATTCTTATTCATTTTGGGAAACCTTTGAAAAAGAAAGTTCACATAACATCGTGCCACCAGCAATTCTAGATACGCTGAATCCACAACCCGTGGTCGGGACAAGCACCTCGGATAACACTGGTGAGGCAGATGAAGATCCTGCCAACACTACTGGGACCCCGTGTGTGCCTCGTCTGGGACAAATCAACGGGGAACCAGTAGAACCAACAGAATCTGATGATGCTCCAAAGGGTAGGAGGTGGCGTAGGAGGAGGAAAGACGACATCCTGAAGGAGGTGGTCTCTACTATGAAGGAATTGGTCGACGTGGAAATGAAACGGGTGGAAAGTCTAGAAAATGAGAGGAGCAGTCAGAGCTGGGAGGTTCCGGTTCCGTTCTGGAACCGCTCCGGAACGACTCCACTTTCGGGGAGTCAGAACCGTGAGCCGGAGCCGGGATAGAATAGTTGGAACCAGAACCGGAGCTGGAACCGAGTTTTGCATGAAAGTACGGCTCCGGCTCCAGAATTTTTTGGTTGTTGCTACTTGTCATCCAGGACATTTTCACGAACGCCACGGACAAACTGCAGTCTGACGGAGTGACTTCTTCCCTAGTTATTCCAGTGATATTTGGAATCGATCATGGTAAATGCTCGTTTGCGCCATACGAAATTCATCTTGAAAATAACTTGCTTGTTTTTGCTGCTAAGCTCTCCTGAACTTGAAGAAAGACTGCAAGTTCGCTGAAAATGCTACACTGATAACAAGGCTGCAAGTCGAGCTTCGTAGAAGATTCGGCAAGACAGTGCAGGAAGATGCGTGGACAATTGCTACAGTTTTGGATCCAAAATTCAAATTAAAGGTAGTAAATTACCTTACTTTACATTTAAGTACTTCCGCGCTCTATTTCTCTAGACGTTGACATCACAGGCCTCTTAGTGTTAACTGAGCTCATCTTTATGTGTTTTAGATGTTTCAGGACGTAGAAAGGCTTAGGAGCCGGGACTCGACCTTGATCGCCTTACGGCGTGCTGTAGAAGTGGAGGACCTTCTTCGCTCCCTTTAAGACGCTGACGTTCCTTGGGAACAGAGGACTCGGCTAGTAAACCACACAACGGAACCGACTGCGGTTAAGAAAAAAAAAGGATTTATTTTCGTTCCTGAACCAGGATAATCCCGCAACAGAACGTGACGACGACAGACGCGATGAACTTACTAGTTCCCTACAGGAACCCCTAAATGGCAGTGTTAACGTATTGAACTACTGGTCTGAGTCGTCTGCCAAATACCCAAATTTGGCAATTTTGGCAAGAAATTATCTCTCGGCTCCATCAACAACGTCTGACGTTGAGCGGCTATTTTCTATTTCGGGGGCACTCATCCGAGCCCGACGAGCGTGCCTCACTTTACGAAATACTGAAAATCTATTGATTTGCCGAGAAGTGACTAAGGGTTTCTGATTTCCTGTTACTTAATGTACTTTGAATATTTTTCATTAAAATATTCATTAAATAAATTTTCATTAAAGTGGCAAAATTATCTTGATGAAATTGGACCATGTTTTTTTGTTTTTCATATCTTTACCACTTGCACTTGCGATGGCACCGGAGCCGGAACCGGAGCTGAACCGGAACCGGGTACTAACGCCCGCTGGAACCGGAGCCGGAACCGGTTCCAGATTAGGTCGGAGCCTCCCAGCTCTGTTCGCATTGCACGCAATAGTAATGCCTAGCAACAGGCCCCATCAGACCCTTAAAAAATAAAAGCTCCAGGAAATATTTAGAGCGAGGAACACTTCCTGGAATAGCTTCATTCTACTGTTTTAACAGGTCGGTTATGGCAGTTTTGTTGTTGACGACGTATAGCGAATCCCAGGAGCATTGAGAGCAAGGCACCTCTAGTACATTGTGTTCCAGCATCAAGGGGCTCATGACCATGATTCTCAACATCTCAACCTTGTAGAATTTGGTCCTAGGATGCTGAGGCGAGGCCTCAGGAGTTTCCCTAAGTTCTGACACTGCATCAACTCCAGGCTGTAGGTGGAAGTAAGAAGAATTAGACTGTGTACCCTTTAGAATTCTACCACACTTTCATATCAGTAATACATACTTGAATTTCGTCCAATCCTCCTGCGTTACAAGGGAATTCATGATTGTGCTCTGTCGTTACGTCAGCAAAGCTGGCTTTGTCAGTATCATGATGAGCTTCCATAGCACTCGACGCATCAAGGCCGACTGATGCTGATTCCAAAAGAGGAGAAATGGGAAACTCGCCTGAGGGGTTTTCAGTTGCATCGTTGCTCGTTGACCAAGATTCACTCTGACGTGAAAAGGAAAAGTTAAATTCTTTCTTTAGGTTTGATCAAATATAAACATGTCATACACTTTTAAAACTTACTTCATAATTCAGTTAGAAACATCAGCAGCAACACTGTTCAGCTGCACCACAAGTTGCCTTCGTCTGTGTGAATGAAGCGTTTGTTTAGGTATCTTCTGGTCATACGCCTCAGGTGTTGCTTGCAACTATTTCGTTTGGGTCTCTCTCCGTCA
>JAIQCU010000484.1:38591-48924 GCA_022114935.1 Leptestheria dahalacensis | reverse complement strand
TCTATCCATCTATCTGTCTGCCTGTCTGTCTATTTGTCTATCTATCTAACCATCTATCTATCTACCTATCTAATACCTATCTATCTGTGTTTTCTGTCTATCATCTACCAACCTACCTACATGTTCTATCTACCTATCTCTTTGTCTCCCTACCGACCTATCTACCTACCTATCTATCTATCTATTTATCTCGCTATAAAAGTAATGCAAATCTGCCGAAACTTGTTTTGAACATAATTTGCATCACTCTTGGTAAAATAATCACAATTTTATTTTATCCACATTAAAGGCTATTGAAAAGCTCTGAAAAGAGTTTCCAGTCAGTTATTATAGATAATATTATAGTAGCTCCCCTTTTTGCCGTTGAACCGTCAACCAATCATAATATTACTTGCTAACTTTTAACGTATGGGCTATTACTTTCAAAAAGACGACGATGTAAAAATATCGTTAAAACTGGCAATACACCAGTAATTAGTTTACTCTAACAGTTAACGAAATGACAAGTTACAGATTACTCGATCATATAAACGGTACAATTTAGTAGATTATCTCAATAGTATAGACAAGTAAATTTTAATGAAGATGTCCATTTGATTAAGTTACGACTACTACCACAAAAAGAGCGGGAAGTCGCAAGTTTTTTTTTTGAATTCTCTATAAATGTCGGAGCCGCGGGGCTTGTTATATATTAAGCACGAGGCCTCGGTTGACTGTACGACACATGCTGGTCGCATGATTAAGATATGCAAAACATCGTGTAGCACGGCATCCATATGACGTGCGATCATTAATCTTATTCATATAAACATTAATCCCACTTTAAATGGGACTAACTAGATATCTGAACCGCCACTGAAGATCCGAACATTACTTGTATATTCATGTGTTCACCAAGCATGTTTATTAAATCGATATCTAAACAACCAATATCAATATTGAAACTACCCTGATGTTGCGGGTATTCATTCTACGTATGTATCTATGTATTGTATCGTATCAAGAATATCGATATCAACAATACGATATAACAACAAGGTATCTTAAAATCGATTATCGATATTTTGGACAACTCTTAACCTAATTGTAAATCAGTGCGCACGATACGATTCTTGTCCATATTCAACGATAATTTGAATGCCTTAACGATAACGATAAAGTATTTTAAGGCCAAAGTATCGATATATGTTTGAAAGTTTGATATTCATATCGATATACCGAACAACCCCGATATTTATCATCGGATTACAGATACGTGACGGCATACTGGAACAAGTCTGCGGGTGGCGCTCTTCATTTGTTACCACGTGGTCTTAGTTTGCAGGAAGAAGGCGACAATCAGAGCCATCTCTACCAAAATGGACTCGAACGCAGGCAGAGTTTAAGTTGTGGAGCTCCTTTTCTTTCCCCCCGTTTTTCCGTGTCACACAGTACCATGAAATAATTCTGAACATTTTTTCAAATTTCAGACAATGGTACGTATGGGAATTCGCATTCTGTTCCGCTTGTCAAGTTAAGTTAAAGCTGCAGAACCGCTTTCAAATAAACACCCCGGCATCTCACGAAGTCCGGTACCTCGGCAACGTGGTCGCCGTCGCCTTCATATTGCCTTGCTCGTCAACCGATAAAATTTGCTCTAATTTAATTCATTCGTCTATTTGTTACACAGTAAATGGAAATTAACTTAACTTAAAAAAAATTAACGAGTTTTGCAATGTCGGGTTTAGGAATTTCAAGTTAATTAAGCGACTTGGGAGAGTTAAATATAGCCACGTGCGAATGGCACGTGCTTATTTTGTCGCGCGTTCCTAATACGCTAATGGCCGCTGAAGGACATAACAATAGTGTCAGTCTGTTATTAGGTCACACACCAGTAAAAAAAACAAAAATCGGCAACAGAAATGGGCCTGCAGTCATTACATCAAGTCATAGAATCGCACTTCCCGGGGGCCAGTCTCTCTGTGGATCTGTTAAAAATTGCTTCCACCATTGCCAAACCTTACCAGGGACGTCCCGCGCTGAGTCTAGTGGTCGACGGGGAATGCTGTCTTGACCGCCTCTATGGCGGTTACGTGTCGGGTATGCGTCGGAGATCCTTGGGTTTTCCAAAGGTGTTTGTAACGGTTTTGTTTTGTTTAGATTGGACGTGTGGCGGCCAGTGGAACCGGATGTTTCAGTTCCTCACCTCGTTAGTGCAGACGCTACACGTACATAACATTCACATTGCGGTTTTCTTTAACGGAGCTCTCGAGCCGTCGCGGATGCAGGAGTGGGTGCGGAATCAGCTCGTCGCCAGGTAATTTCGGCCAACGAGGTTAGATTACTGGGTTTGTCTGACGGCTGCGTGCTTGACAGGAGCAACATTTACCAAGTGCTTCGCCATCTGAACACGAAAGGAACGCCACCGCCCAAAGTGTGGTGGGTACCCCCCTCTGGTCTTCGTACCTGCTTACGTCTCGCCTTGAGACATCTCAAAGTCGTTGTGGTAAGCGCTACATACTCTCGAACAATACAACAGATTGGTGAATCATCCAATGTTGTCCTGGGCTAAAATTCTAATCGCTAATTTGATTTGCAGTTATGTTCATTGGACGACCACCACCAAGAAGTGATAAGCTTTTGCCGTGATAATAATTTCCACGGGCTCCTCGCCGAAGAGGCCGAGTACGCCATTTTTGGTCCGCCGCGCTATTTCTCCTCCAAACAGCTGAAACTCACCTACAAGGGCTCGCTGGAGACCAAGGAATTCATTATGGACGAAGTGGCCAAAGGTCTCAACTTGAATCCCAACCGGTTCCCCATTCTCGCTGCCCTGCTCGGCAACTTCCTCCTCACCGATGCCGACCTGAGGGAGTTTCACAAGCGCACCTGCGAAAAATACGAAGAGCCACTGGTATGCCTTTATTCACTTAAGCTGAATTATTTTTTTAATGTATATTTTATTGACCTTGATATTTTGCGTCGGTTTCTGATTAATTGGGTAAATGATACGCTATTACATTAATGTTGTATTTTATCTAGTCTGTTAATATCTGTCTTGTTATGACCCGTTCTTCTGACCTTTATTTAATCGTATTATTTGGATGTTTGTAAATCCTTCGAGTTGAATAGCAAGTCAATAATAATAAAGGGATAAGTATCATAAGTTAAACATCAAGCTAGACTTTTCTACGACATTGCGTCGGATTTTTCCAACGTACTACAGTTTTTCTCCCTTAATTTTGGCGCATTAGTTATACTAAATTACATCTTTCTGTGTTGCAAAAGTTTAAAAAAAGCAAAAATATTAAGGAAAAAAATAACCAAGCTACAATGCCGTGTTAAATTTTAAGATTGATTTTTTTCGACATTGGGTCGGATTTTTTAAGACATTGAGTCGGATTTTTCACGACATTGAGTCGAATTTTTCACGACTTGCAGAAATTATCATTCCGTGATTTCGACCCACACAAAAATCCGCTCTTTAACATCCCGATAAAGTCCTGGGAAATATTTACAAGGGAAATTGACTTGGCTCTTGCTTGTCGTTAATAATAATGTTTTGTTTTGTTTTTAATTAAAGAATCAACCTGAAGGAGTTTTGCGAGCAGTGGCTTCCTTCGTCCGGGAATTGCCTTCGGCGGACAATTTGGACGCCGTGGCTCAACTGGTCTTCCCGGCCGCTGGAGACAGTCGACAGGCACGCTTCAAACAAGCCGTTCAGTACAATCTCAATGGAACCAAGGAGTCTTATGGGAAATACAAGCACGCCACCTTGCGTAATTACTGACTGAAGCCTCTATGCTTTACCAACATAAATCAGATTCAATTAAATGGTCATTTCAGTTCGCCAACATAGCTACGGTCACCAGCGCGGAAAACACGGTGCTGTCGGTCACAGTCAGAACGAGCAAAGCCATCATCAGCTAGCGTCCGAAAGTACTCAGAATGGGGTAGGGTTCATACTGCCCTATAAATACTTGATTACATTTAATTTTACTTTTATCTATGTTAGGCAATTAAGTATCTTAGCTACTGACCGATACGAATATTAATTTGGCCGTTTGCTCTTTTATTCCAGCATGAAAACTTGAAGTCGTTTACCAGTCCCCATACTCCAGTCAGTGGTGCAGTGGACCAAGGCAGCGAAGAAAATGGTATACATCTAATTACATTTATTATCAATACGTTTCCGTTTAATTATAAACAAAGCTAAGTAAAGTAGGCATACATTGATACGACATTCACAAATTAACTTTGTACTTCATTCTGTTCAATTACCAACTGGAATAATAGCAGCAGGCGATTCTCGTGATTGTTGTTTAGTAGGGAGTGTCCCGGGTCCAAAATTTTCTACCCGGATACCCGACCGCAAATTACCCGGGTATCCGGGTACCCGATAATTAATATTTTATTCAGTTAGATGTCCATGCATGCCGAGGACATTTTTGGCAACAATACCTAAAATACCTTGCACCATGCTAAAACTTCACATATTTGTTCTGGAAAAGCGAACGCTCAAGTAGTAACCAGTTAAAACGTTTTCTATTGGTTCTTTAGCACTGACAAATGATATTTGAGGTCAAGACCAAGGTCAGAGCCAGACAAACTTAAGTCGCTTAGCCAACTGTAACATCTTTCCCAATTCTTAAGAAGAGATTAACGGGTTTCGGATCCGGTTTCCCTACCCGGGTACCCGTCCATTATCCGGGTACCCGGATACCCGGGACACTCCCTATTGTTTAGCCAAATGAACTTGAGAAGTTATTTAAGTAAATATTAGTGTAATTATGTTGAGTATGTAGTTATGTGTATGGGAACTTAGTGTGTGTATCGCACTAGAAATAAACGCACATTTGTAAAGTGGAAAAAGATTATTACTCAGTTAAGTGACTGGTATTGTTCGGGACAGGGCTGACCAACGGCGGTACTTGTCTGCAGCCGACCAGCAGCAGCAGCAGCAGCTCGGGGGCCACTTCCCCCACTCGGGAGACGGCGCCCGTTGCGGAGAACGACGACCGCCAGCAGCAGCAGCAGCAGAAGAGCGTCTTGCCGCCCGTGTCGCCCGAGGTGCTGAGAACGGCCCATGAGAGACACCGCAGAGGCCTCATGTCGCCCAGTATATATCAGCTGCTAACACAGGTACTGTTGAACCAATCAATGAGCATTATTGGTTTGTTTATCTATTTGCAGTTGACAGATTTTTCCGCAATTCCAGTTTCACATGTGTTATTCCTGAAACTGAATATATTTTAAATCTTATTACAAATTAATTATATCCAAGGATATTTCAAGTTCGTTTCAAACGGAAAAATTAGTTCATGAATTTGGATAATCTGCTTGTCAACTTTTCTTGGAATGCTATTTTTAGAAAATATTAGACAATGCAGATGTTACCGTATTCCATTTTATTTTAATGTAATATTATATTATCCGGTTATTATTAAGTTTTCATCACGTGGTTTTGTTACATTGTGTTGGTGTGTTATCATGTTTGCTATTGGCATAGTTTTACGTCTAAACCTCTTGTGCCATTCCTTTCGCAAAAGCACCGTAGTAACTCGCTCGTGGAAACTGCGGTCGTCAAAGAAAGGTAGATTGACAGTTGGCGAAACCTGGGTGTGGTCCGTGTTGTATCGATAGCATGCAAGGCCTCAATCTGGTTTCGCACATTCTTTTACAGCACGAAATTCGTAAACTTTAAGATTGCAGGTGAATTAAAGTCACAAGTATATTATATTTTGCAGGTATAGTGAGAAGATGGGCTGTCCTAATACGATTATCTTTAATGTAATTAAATTAAAAACTGTAAGTGATTAAGTCGAAGTGTGTTCATGAGGATGCGATAATGGAGGATTTAAACGAAGCGGGATGTTGTTTTCTTAGGGAGAAATATGTTTACCGGTGGTTTTGGAGGACCAGTGCCATCGCGAAGTACCAAATATCCAGCTATTTTACCGTCCAGTCCGACAGATGGTCTATGCGATCCTCTTCAATTTGTATCACCACACATTCTTGGCCGAGAAGCGACGCGAGCAGCAGAAGAGTGCGGCCGAAACCAATACTTCCCAAGGTATCCCGAAGTCTTCATTACATTTAGTATTGTATGACTTAAAACCAGGTCAGTTTAACTAATGCTGCAGCTGGGATTTGGAATAAGTCAAACTAGCTTCGTTCTATCACGAGTGATCAAATATGAAAACTGATTTTCAAAAAATTGAAATGTAGGTAGTTATGTAGCTCCGAACGCTGCTTCGCCATCAACCACGGTGCCTGAGATCAAAATCCGCGAGTGGGTGTGGACGGCGACCAACCCGTACCGGCATCCGGAGGTGGTGCCGGCGCTGGCGGTGGGCTGGCCCGTGCCGACGGTGCACCGGCTCTGGTTCGGCACCTCGCTGGACGACAAGAAGCGGCGACTGCGGGCCTTCCTCTCTTGCCTTGACGCCGACACGTCGCTCATGTTGAACGCCGACTATGTGCCGCAGCACCTGCTCGTCCTCGCCTGCGTCCTGCGCTACATCATGGCCGCCTCGCAAGGCAGCGTTCTGCACAAGCACGAACTCGATGCCTTTATTGTTCAAGCGTTTGCCATTGAGACGACCAATCCCAACTACCTCCAGGATCTGCAGGTATGCACCCAAGGGTGGGGCTGTCTTCACACTGGCCTGTGAAAAGGCCAATCGTTGTAGATACATAGATCTCTTCATATATAGATATCATCATAGATATCCAGCTGTGATCCTAAAGTAAGAAATTATAGATAGGTAAATAGAAAGAAAGATAGATAGGTAGATGGATAAATGGATAGATGAGCTGCAGTTATATTAAGTTAATCAATAATCGTATGTAATTAAGTAGAAGGTTTTAATTTACAATAATATAATAAGACACTGATGGCTATTAGTATGACATAATTATTTTCACTTGTTAAAAACAATTAGCATAATATCATTTTTAATATATGACAATTATTGTAACCAGGATAACAGAACTAAATGATGCAAGTTTGAAATTATCTTAGTCAACTACCGCCATACGATGTTTGATTCTGACTATATTTGACCATATTTAGAACGGCTTTATGAATTCCTTAATGTAATATTCGCTTGTAATTTAATTAAGGATGGTAGGGACACGTACAGACTGGGCAAAACGAGCTAAATTCGCAGGTATTGAGCCAAGAAATCCCTTAAAGTTTATCTTAAACAGACGATAAGGCGATCCTTTCAAAAAGCACCGTGACAGTTGAATCTGCTGGCTGTCTCGGTCGTCTACGAGAGGGAGATTGAAGTAGATTTCTGGGTGTGGTCGGACTTGCAACATCAGGTTAACGGCCTCAATCTGAAGTCTCACAATAATTAAGTTAATTAACGTCTCCAATCGTTGTTATCGTTCAGTTTCCTGTATGTGAAGAACTTCTCACTGTCCTACGATTTGAAATTGGCTAATTCGGTGTATTTTCCAGTTGACGAAAGTGAGCGCGCGAGGAGTCCAGCTGGCGACGCTCTTCATGGAGGGCGTCGAGGTGGCGCTGCTGGTGAACGACGCGTGCGGATCGCCGGTGCCTTGGCCCGTCTGCTGCCCGTGGCTCTACTTTGACGGCAAGCTCTTCCACACCAGGCTGGCCAGGACGGCGACCGTGCGCGACCTGCACGAGCTGTGCGAGCACCGCGTCGATCTCATCATGAAGGTGGAGAAACTTCGCAAGGCCATCCTCGAAGGGCTGGTGCTCCACCCGTTTCCTAGGCCGCCGCCGCTTCATGATCCCCACTGTAAATTATACTGAATCTACCTCTTACACCCTCTTTGTTATCTTTAATTACTGTAACGTTAAATAATAGATTGAATTGATTTCGTTACTTTGATAATTTTTTCGTTGCAGTTGCTCGCGATTTCATGCCCGTGCCACCGGCAGTACCTCTCTCGGCAGCTAGTAAACGAGGAACTCCTGGTAACCTTCACCTCAAATCAAATCCATACAAACCATTAGCTAAAATTCTACTCTTTTAAAACTAATGTAACTTGAGGTCGGTTACTGTTTTTAAATTAACTGTTTATTATTATTTGGATAGAATTCCTTTCGTAAAAGCACCGTAGTAGTTCTCTGTGGAAACTGCGGTCGTCAAAGAAAGGTAGATTGAAACATCAGCGAAACCTGGGTGTGGTCCACGTTTGAATAGCGTGCAGGCCTCAATCTGGTTTCGTACATTACATGCAAATCAAATTTATTGATTTAGGATTCGAGGTGAAAAGTAGAGACTGCATTTTATGACTTAATTAGACTAATCCAGAATTGGTTAATTGGACTTGCATTAAACTTAGATTTTATATAAATAATTTATAAAAAAAAGAAAGTCTGCATTAACTTCAGTGACTGAATATATCTGCAGTCCAATCTATAGTTTGATTAGAAATTAATTAATTAAGTTAATTACTTAATAAGTTATGACCATTTAGCCCATTTTGACGGTAGTGACTTGTTGCTCTCTCAAGGTGTTCGACGCGAAACGGTTTCTCACGGTGGCCAGTTGGAAGTCGGCGGCGTGGTCGTCGGATCGTGGGGAGCCAATTACGGTTCGGCAAGAGGGCGCGGCTATGCGTCGGTGGCTAGCGGTCCGGCATTTGCCGGACGAGGCAGGAGCGGCATGCCGGCCCCCGTCCAGGCCGGTGCTCCTGCGGCCGGCGGTCAGAACAAGCGGGTGACGTTTTCGACCCGGGGAGGGCGAGTCGCCCGCGGTAAACGCGGCGGAACCGTTGCCCAGGTATTTATTCCGGATTCTTGATGAAAAATATTCTTATTAAGCCATTTTAAATCATTGAGAATCAGTTTTTACTCAAATTTGTATTCATTTTTTAATTTGTGTAGAATATAGGAAAATAGTTTGGTTGGATCTTTACGTACGTATGTTCCGTCGACGATTCATGTTTCGATCTTTGACATCAATATTAATATTTTTATTATTAGTACTATTGTCATTATGTTTATTCAGTTTAAAAAAATATTTATTAACTTAATTTGTTGAAATTACCATGAAACTTGCTTATCGTATTATATTCATTTTAACTGCGGGTAGAATATTTAAAGTTTGTTCGGTCGTTTAACATTCAGATGTTGTATTTTATTTATTTTTTATAGACAAGCTCCCGAAAGCCGGCCAATAACAACAAGGCGGAGAAGGTGCAGGACGGTGGAGAGTCGAACGAGCAACGGTAATGGGATTAAATTCTAGTTTGTGAATACAATTTTATCATAAATTTGTAATGAATGGATAATCTAGTTATCACGTGAATTTAAGTTAATTAGACGAGCTTCTAAATGCGCGATAATTATCGCGTGGTTTTGATTACCAATTAACTGAACTATTACGTATTCGAGACAAGAATAACTGAATCGATTAATGGGATTTTCTCATTCTTAGCGTCTCTCTAACGTGGTAACAGATAATATCCTTTGACCTTTTCGTAATTAACTTGATATGATAAAAAATTTCAATATTTAACTAATTTAAATAACTAACTATTTTTAATAACCATTGACTTGATGTTAAGTAATAAGTGACGTAATTTTAAACCTTTTCTTGAAATACCTTTGATCGGTACAGTGGGACGGTGAAGCTGCTCACCCACGCGGAAGAAGAGCACGTGCAGCGAGATCAACAGCTCAACGAGGATCGCGAGAACTGAGTGGAGAGCGCCAATCTGAATGCAGTCCGTTACTATGGGGGGTGTAAATGAGGCTTTAACCATAAAATCGTCTTTACTATGTCTAGCAGCGAATGCGGATGAATGAGTTTTTTTTCAGTTTTTTTTTTTGATTCACTAATGAGATGTGTAAAAAAAAGTCGAGAATTTTTTTTTGTCACGGACAAAATCGACGGCAGATGTTCTCGGCCAGATGGAAGTTCAAACGAGACTGTGAGCGAAAGAAGACGGGCTTTTCGAGGAAGAATCGACACCGCAGACGCCGGGTTAATTTTTTTCCCCCTCTTTTCAACGAACGACATCCATTCAATCCTTTTCCGTAATTTAGCAAGAAGAAGAAAAAGGCGCCATTCTCTTAACAATAATTACCGGAAAAGAAATCGAGAAAAAAAATGCAAAATTTACAACAATAACAAAAGAAATCCCTAAACGCGACTCGTGTGAAAGAAGAAACACAATTTGAAAGAAGAAATCCGCATTTGAAATTGATTTGCAAAAAATTAAAATACCTACAGGTTTTTTTTTTGCAACATGTTTTCCGGTGTGGTCTTTGACCGCAGAAACCGCGAATTTCATGGAAGATATTGTTATTTTTTTGGTCAGTTAATTCTTCACCTGCTCCCACTCCCCCCACCCCCTCCAGCTATTC
>JAIQCU010000484.1:0-38563 GCA_022114935.1 Leptestheria dahalacensis | reverse complement strand
CCCCCCCCCTACTCCTGCTTCACCGCAGAGATGAAGAGCAGGAAGTAAAGAATGATTCGTGTAAAATTAATTTTTTTGGTTTTATTTTCCCGATTTTCTGTCTTGATTTTTCTGCCACTGTTTTTGACTACTCTTGGTTTACAATGATCCCTCCTCCTCCTCCACCTCCTCTTCTTGTTGCGTCATATTAATCAGATGAGACGAGTAATTAATCAGAAATTAAATTGATGGGTGTTTCCGTAGCAGTTGTTTGAGCAGAAAGGAAAAACGAACTAATTATCATTATTTTTTTTTAATTAAAAACTAAAACTGGAATTGAAACAGAAGAATTGTAATGGGCAGGATAATTAATTATAATTTTTTTTAATCTACCTATTTTGTTTAATTTTTTGAAGAAACCGAGAGAGAGAGAGAGATGAAGATTAGTCGGAAAGCCCCGTCTCCTGTGCATTGTATAATCTTGTCATTTACTCAAAATACACCATTAATAATTAAATTCCCTCGTATGTTAGTTTTTTGTGAAACAAGTGATTTTGATTTGATTTTGTCTTGACAAATCTCAGTTGACTGGTCCAGAAATGCGGAATCCGGAGAAGGAAGTGTAGCCGACCAGCGGATTCTGCTGAGGTTCGTGGAGAATCCCTTCGGTTTTTTGCAGATAGACGGTATCGCCGCGTCGCAGGTTGAGGACGGCGCTGTTGGAACCTCCGTTGAAGTTGGCGCTACCCCAGAGAGCGACCGTTTCGCGATTGTTGTGCATGAGGGCCATCCTGGAAGTGTAAGTATGTTTACTACAATACCTAGAATAGCCATTTGGTATTTAAACTTAGTGGATTCTTATTGGCTTATTAGGATCGACCGTTCGCCTGATGATCCGCTGGATAGTTTTACCGGAATTGGCTTCCGGATGCGGAGAGGCCACTGAAGCTGAAGAAGTAAACTCCGGGGTAGAAACACTCGAATCGATTGGTTCCAGGATTCCATCCGTAACCGACGTCGGTCAAGGTGCTGGAGAATTCCACCGCACCGGACGAGCGACGCGAGTTTTCAGTCGCTCGAACGGCGCTGAAGGCGACGGGTTCGAAGCTTCCGCCCGCTGGTACTGGAGGAGGAGGAGGAGGAGGTCTTGCCACGCTGACGGCGGGCCCCAGCTGACCCTCAGCAGCATTCAGCAGCACGGAACACAGGGCGAGGAGCAAAGGCAGCATAGCAATTCTAGAAGTAATTTAACTTAGTGTAACTTTAATCGGTTATTTTAAGTTGTATGTCTAATTCTGTTATTTTAAAGTTAAAAATTGGATACACGTGATGTTAAGTTTTGCTCAAGTAGTTTTAAGATTAGCGAAAGATTATAAACGTAATTGTAGTAATGATGTCATCAGGTACTACATTGTTAGATATTGGTACTAACTTGAAATGAATTAGTTATATTCAAAGTCATCAAGGCTATTGAACTGAATCTGTTGATTAGATGATTCAACTTAGGCCAATTAATTAGTTAAACCAGTTAAGCGCAAAATGCTAATGGCTAATCAACAGGCAAACAGGATTCCATTCAGTCGATTACTATTTGGAATTAACTTTTTGCGATAGGATTTAACTTTTTAATTACCTCGTCATATTGCTGCAGTTATTGTGGACTGACTGGGATCAGACTGAAGAGCTTCCTGTTTTGCCGTGGTTTTTATACTCACCACGTATCTGCATTAGTAACCAGCGCAGATGCGGAAGGATCCTCCTCGAGGTAAAGTCTTGAATTACAAAATCTCATTTTTGTCGCAATGGGGAATGCCCGCGATGAAAAGACTTGAGTTAAATATAAAGTTAAATACAGTTAGGTTTAGGATATAACATGGGAATAACTGAAGAGAAGTTAACAAAGAATTTAAACATAGTACTACCCTGACCGAGGAATAGTCTGTCTCCATTGCTTTCTTTTCTGCACCATAGTACAGTACCTGTTGTAGTTATAATTTAATTCAGTTTTTTTTGTGTTAACGGTTTTAAACTCTCGCAGTAGTAGGTTATACGTAAACTGGCTTTGTCTGCGGTACTTCAGATTCAGTTTAAAGATCATGTTCAGTGAATGAAGTGTCTTTGTTATTTGCAATGTGTGTTTGTGAATAGCAATCGAATCAAGATAACTCTAAGAGTTATTCATTAGCTGGAACATTTGCAATTGAAAAGAGGGCGAAACGTCGAGTCGACTCATTCGTCACGTAGGGTACACAGTTGTCTAGCGCCATTGAAAAGAGCGTCAAAAGAGGAGAAAAACAATATGTCTCCATGCTGGTAAGCAATGGAGACAATTAAACTTTGTGTTTATTGAAAATCAAGTCATATCAATCCTAGAATTACATTTGCAACTTGTATTATCCTATTCGTATTGTTTATGCTAATACCTTTATGTAAAACCTATACTGGGGCATTGATTCTAGCTCGCTTTTGGCTGCACGATTAGATTAGATAGCTTACCTCTTAAGACTGGGAATCTCTCGTGATTCCCGAGGTCACGTAAACAGCTCGACGTGCACGAAAGAACGCTCTTGCTCATTACTCGTTGCTCAACATGCTGAAGTACAAATTATCCTCTTCACATATTCCCATCAAAGGAACATGCGACTGGCTGGTGTGTCAAACCACCGATGTACAGTCTTAAGGGTTAGTGGAAGAAAGGGTCATGAATGGCGGGGGAATTATAGTAATTTGCAACAGCTTTTAGCATTTAATTTTGGCAAAACTAACGGGCCGATTACGACGAAACTTTACGAGTGCATTAAGCAGGACTAGGTCTAGATTAGGTATTTTTTGGGTTGCTGTAGCTGTGAAAGCGTAGGAGCAATCAGCAATCAACTTTTGCCCAGCAAGAACCATTTTTTCTGTTATTGCGCTCGACTGTAAGAAAATTGCTCGTCTATACCGGGTTACTGTAATCAACACGTCAAAACATAGTACTACCCTCACCGAGGAATAGTTTGTCTCCATTGCTTTCTTTTCTGCACCACAGTACAGTACTTACGTAGCTATAACTGAGTTTTAGTGTTTCGCGATTTTAAACTTTCTCGCAGTAGTTACTTTTAGGTAACCTGGCTTTGTCTGCCGTACTTTAGATCCCATTTAAATAATGTTCAGTGAATGAATTGTCTTTGTTATTTGCTATGTGTGTTTGTGAGTAGCAGTCGAATGGAGATTATTTGAAAATTATTCATCAGCTGGAAAAATTGCAATTGAAAAGAGGGCGAATGTCGAGTAGACTCGTATTCGTCACGTGGGTACGCAGTTGAGTCGAACGCCATTGAAAAGAGCGTCAAAAGTTGAGTCGACTCATGTACGGCACGTGAGTACGTAGTTAAGTCGACCGCAGTTGGAAAGAGCGTCAAAAGTTGAGTCGACTCATGTACGAGACGTCGGTAATCAGTTGAGTCGACCGCAGTTAAAAAAAAAGCGTCAAAAGTTGAGTCGACTCATATACGACACATGGGTACGCAGTTGAGTCGAGCGCCATTGAAAAAAGCGTCAAAAGTTGGGTTGACTCTTGTACGACACGTGGTTACGCAGTTGAAAAGAGCATCAAAAGTCGAGTCGACTCATGTACGACACGTGAGTACGTAGTTGAGTCGACCGCAGTCGAAAAGAGCGTCAAAAGTTGAGTCGACTTGTACGAGATGTCGGTAATCAGTTGAGTCGGTCGCAGTTCAAAAGAGCGTCAAAAGTCGAGTCGACTCATATACGACACGTGGGTACGCAGTTGAGTCGAGCGCCATTGAAAAGAGCGTCAAAAGTTGAGTCGACTCATATGTGACTCATAAGTACGCATTTGATTGGTCCACAGTTGAAAAGAGCGCGAAAATTTAAATCAACTCATGTGCGTCACATGGCGGGGCGAGTTGGTGGGGCGAGAGGGCGGGTTGACTCGCCCGCAGTGGAAAAAAGGGCGAAGCATGCCCGGACTTGTTTGGCTCCCGTGTTAAGAGATAGGAAACCGATTTAACATAGAAACAGATAGGGAATTTGAAAAGGTGGGGGAAAAAACGGGGGAAAAAAGAAGAAAAAAACATGATGTGGAAAAAAGTGAACAATATGTCTCCATGCTGTTAAGCAATGGAGACAACTATCGGTTAACTAATAAGAGATAAGTATATCTATATTCTTATATCAGAGACTTGTATAAAATACTAGGATTCTAGTAGTGGAATTGATGACACAAACAGCGAAATCGGATCAGAAATTACACTTCAATCATTTGTAACTAACAGAAACCCCCCCCTGGTCGTGGGAAAACTGTATCGAAAGTAGATATTGCATCGGCGCACGCAGGTGTAACGACGTCAGACATAAACTATTAAACGCTACGTTACTGGACTCTCGATGTCGTAAACAAAGTAGCCATAGTGCTTCGAAGAACACCAAACGAGAACACCAGCCGTTCCAGCAGAAATACTTGACTTTCAACCTGCACAAAGTCAAACTCGATCCGTAAAACTTAACTTCAAGTGAACTAGTAAAAGTATAATAGGTCTTTAGCATTAATCAGTTTGATTTGACCGATAACCTCTGAAGCGTACAAACAGGTCGATAGTATTGAACTGCTTATTGGGTAAGAACCATCAGACTTTCTCATAAGTGGAGTTAACTTGAATTCATTTAACGTTAAGACTTAAAACTTGGCCATTTGAACTGCATTGCACGTTCTATTTTATGTTGTTTAAAAAAAAAGGCGCTAACATGGAGCGCTGCGAGAAAAGCGTCTGCTCGGAGCTCGCCGCCATGTTGGTGACCAACAGTTCCCGCCTGTTCCCAGAGATTCTCGACGAATTTGCCAGTCCCAACCAGCTGGACAGCGAAAATCTCCTGAAACCAGACGATTTCATTCAAATGAAAGACGAAAACCTGGTTTCTGGTGTCAATTGGTCCAAACTGGCAACACTGGAGCAGCAGACGACGGTGACTGGATCGTCATTGTCACCAATGACTGATTTCATTCGTTCACAGCGCGCTTCAGAATCACTCCACCGGTCTGAATCGATTGGAAAGCTGAATATCGAAGACTTGGAGGAGGATGTCTTAAACGAGACGGATGATTTTCTAACTGTGGGTTTGAAACCCGAACCGCCGCGAGCTTTCGCCGTCAAATCGACTCCCATTGGACTGGAACCCGTCATTACTGTTCTGCTGGCCCCTAAGCAGTTTCGCAAGCTTCTCGGTCGTCGGAAAAGACAGGAAACTCTTGATGAACTCGACATGTCCACCGATTCATTTTTGACTGAAAAAGAGGCGAAACAGCAGCTACCGCCGTTGAATCTCACCGAACGCCTGCCACCACCAGAGGCTTCTAGAAACCACGATGAGTTCACTTTCGATAAGTTGTTTTCCCACCCTAAGTACGACATACCAAAACTGGGCCTAAGAGATACCTACGACATGGAAGATGCGACTCGTCTGAATCGAAATCGGTTGTCCAGCGTCAGACTGGAACCTCTAACGCCTCCTTTTAGCTCGAGATCTGTCGCGACTCCTGACAGGGAGTTCAGTAAGAGTAAACACAACGATCGGTATCATCTACCGCGACTTTCGGATGCTGCTGGAAGTGACAGTCACGTGATCAGGAGTGTGCGGTACACTGAACATGGTGTAGACTGATGTGTGCGTCTGACTGAGTAGTATGAAACAACTGAAAAATGAAGGTTGAATCATTGTTTTCAGTGCGATTGCAGATCGGTTACTGAATATGATTGCAATGTTGGATTTATGACAACTTGCAAAGTGCTGCCTGAAATTATACTCTCGATTAAGTGATTTGAACAATTCAGTAGAAAACTTGACTTAAAAGTGAAAAGGTAACTTGAATCGGAGATTAACTTTCTGTGAACTGAAGCGACAACCTTTTGGAATTCAGTGATACTGTAATATGAACCTGAAATAAAATTTGGAGTTTGAATACAAAACTTGTTGCGTCAGTGTTTAATTGAAATCTAATCAACATACAAGATGGCAAATATAACATACAGTAAACTTTGATATAGTAAATTGACTTAACATTTCATACAATCCTGAATCGTCAAGCATACAGCTAAAAGTGCACATCGTGACGAACGAGACGAGAGACGTCTCATTTCCGCGTCTATGACGTAAACGAACATCTTGTGCGTCAACGGTGACGCATTACAAGAAGCCTGTCGACTTTTTTTACCGTACGATGTTCTCGCTGTTCTACCTTGTCGACTTTGGACAATACATTGATTTCGTACAAAGACGACTGGAGTGGGAATACTAAATACTAAGTGTTGTTACCTTTGAAAACTGTAGTTACTGATACGATTTACAATACAACTCACTGGTTTGTGATCTGAACTTTGAAACTTAAAAGTCAGACAGGTAGCATTTACATTTAGTTGTAGTCGATAATTTCTTGGTTATAAATCAAGTTGAAATCTTTATGTCAATGTAGTTCGGTTTGACATTTCGCGGTATCGATTCAGTCTTGCGTTCTTAATATTTCGTGCGTGATTGTCCTATTACTACTTAAATTGTCAGCTGAATACAAGATGTGAAGATGAATACATACAAAGTTGTCTGTATAACAATACCTTAAGCAAAACAGGGTGATTCCTAGCTGCCATTATATGGATGAAATGAGGTAACGTACTTGAATTAACGATTGAATTTAAGATCAATGGTCAAGTTTAAGAACTTGGTTTAATATAATGTTTTAAACAGACTAAATGCCTAAATCTGTATTAATACTAAATTCATGAATATATTATTTCCTGTTTCAGAACCAAACCAAAATATTTCTCGTTTCTGCCGCTAGGTGGCGCTGCGGTAGCATCTTTCTCCATCTTTGTATACCGAACAAAACAAAACATTCGCCAAAGATACGTCTCGCATTGTTCAATCTCATTAATTTTCAGTATTACGTAAACGTAATCAACCGTAGCAAACTTGCTAGCCATGGCGCTTCAGTACAAACCCCGTCTCCTGCAGTTGTCGGACGATGTCATCCTCCACATCATGTCTTTTCTCAACGCCAGAGACGTCTTTGTGTTGGGACAGTGAGATTAATTCACACAATATTATAAATTTATAATTCCCTGTTAACATTTTCATCAGTTTGCTTAAATTTTCTGCATTGTTTTTTGTAGGGTCTGCACGAGATTGGAAAAGATCTCACAAGATCGGACCCTATGGAGGCACGTAGATTTTCGCCCGGACATTGTCAAGCTGACGGACCTCAAACGAGCCATGGGCTACCTCACCGAACAGACAGATTATCTCGCGTTATCAGGGACGGTAAGAAGCACAGCCTCTCCAGCCAAATGGAAGACGGAGAACCTAACGCCGGGGCTGTTTAAACTGTTGAAGAAACACGCGCCCAATATACGTACATTCACCCTCGAAGAGCATCACATAGACGCGAGTAAACTAGAGTTTTCCAATTTCCCTGGCTCGTTAAAACGATTACAGATAGTCGGCTGCGAGTTAACAAACATCCCCATCAAACAGTCCTACTTCTTCAACATCTCAACGCTCATGCCCGATTTGGAGGTTCTCGTTCTCGACGGCTGCAAGTGGTTCGAAGACCATTCGCTGATGGCCATAAGTAAGTGCCCGAAATTGGTCGAACTGCGGGCGCGGGGCTGCGTTAGGATCGGTTCCTGCGCGGCCTACATCTACCTGGCGGCTCGTTTTGGATTCGAGCGGCTCGAGTTTGTCGACCTTAGGGAAACGATGGTCGGCGACGGAGAGCTTCTTTCCCTGCAGTATAGACAGACATTAACTCAACTCTATTTGGACGGAAGACTTCACCGGAAGAACAACAGTCACGAATTTGACCGCATCAATGATAAATCAATGTTTGTTTTAGGCAGAAGCACTCCGAAGCTCGAAGTCTTAGTCGTAACCAATACTGAAGTGACGGACACAACTTTACGACACTTAGCCCGTAACCTCCCGTGGTTGAAGTTTTTAGACGTTCGAGGTTCCCAAGTCACCGAAGGTGGGGTCTTGCAGCTGCGTAAATCCTTACCAAACTTAAAGTTACTCTGCGATTTCCCCGCTGTCTGCGACGAATTTAGAGACTTGAATGCGGACTGGTTATTCGAACGTAATTTTGTCAAAGTAGAGAATACGCCCAAACCTGCAGCAACCTCAGGAGAAACGGGAGCGTCTAGCAGTAATGCGGCACCAGAAGCCGCGGGCCCCACTGTGGAAATTGTTTTCGTCGAACCAGGAGTCGTTAGATTACGCAGAATCGCTGACCCGGCTCAGGAACCTCTGATCCAACCCGTTGCTGTTCTCATGAGGCAGCCGTTGCGAGAACGGGAACCTGTGCGAGAAGGCGCTGATCCGCAGGAGCAAGCGGGACCAGCTGCAGCAGCAGGACAGAGGGAAGCAGCAGATGATGCTGAAGAACCGCAGCAAGACCGTGCATAATGTTTCTCCCTTACGTAATAATTTTTATTAAAGTTGCTCGTTCCCTTGTGTTGTGCATTTTTCTCATTTGTCTTATTAATAAAGCGAATCACGATTCTCAGTTAACAGACAAATCCTTTTTCTGTAGATTTAAATAAAAAGGAATAATAACAAATAGTAATAATAAAATTAAAATTATAGGTGTCCGTATTCCATGTAACTTACATAACTAACATGTAACTGCATCGCATAAAACCACTTATGAATAAGAGTTAATATTTAGCTAATTAGTCCTAATGTAGAAGATTGGCCCAGATAGAGATCCAGCTATGTACCACTTAAAATTGTTACTGGAATAATTAAAGCTATTTTCATTCATGGCATTATTGCATTACCCAATTAAATTTTAGTGACCATTCATCTAGTAACGCAACGAATAACTGTTAAGTTTATCTGTCAAACGTTATGTTACTGTTTTGCGTACGTGATGTGCTTACGCTTAACCCTTTATCAAGAAAGAAAGTAAACCAGTACATTGCCTTCGGTTATACGTATATGCCTTTCAGACGCAAGCTTCACTCCAGGACCGCCCTTGGCTGTACCAGGCTGTACGTTCACTGGTTCAGTGTGTGTCAGGAGTCGACAGATAACAACACAGTAGATAACAAGCTGACAAGGGCAGCAATGGGGGGTACTGGCAGCGGTTAGTTTTCATATTATCTTATCAAACTCAGGCGCGGACACATCTTTAAGTTAATCCAAAAATAAATTGATTTTTACAGCCGAAATGCAATTCGATGAAATCCGTCGTGGCCTTGAAGAAGGCTCGCTGGTTTACTTGGATGTCCGCAATGTTGACGAGCTGAAAAATGACGGGAAAATTAAAGGCAGTGTTTGTGTACCATGTTAGTAAACATTAGCATGCGCTTTTATTTATAATATTCCTGAACCCTACTAACCTTATTAATGTGGTTATTTGCAAGTGCCAGAGATTAAGGAGGCCTTCCAACTCTCGCCGGATGATTTTCAAGCCAGGTATCATTTCACGAAGCCTGCCACCGATGCTTCCAATGTTGTCGTCGCCTGCAGATCGGGACGTAGGGCCGGTACCGCTATCAGTGCCTTGAAAGAACTAGGCTACAGTAACTTGAGGTACCTAGTTTTCTTATAACTATGGAATTTATTCAGTTTTAATGCTATTTTAATGTTTGTGCTGTTGAGCGTAGGTTGTACACGGGCAGCTTTCTCGAGTGGCAGTCGAAAGGAGGTCCTCTTGAGTAGTGATCGACCACGAGAACGAGACTTGCGTAACACGCAACACGGAACATTTACAGACATAGTGCATTTAGTTATGCTGTTAAACTCATATTAGGGACCAAACACTAATATGTTCTGTTAAAACAAATAAACCATATTAACCCGCAGTATCAAATTATTTCGTACTAGCGCAACCTTTAGTAGCGCGGCAATAGCTTCCAGCCACATAAACACATTCCGTATTTATAAAGTTCCCTGCGGTGAAAAACCGACACAGGACCAGACGTTATCTCTTTAAAACGCATAAACAGTAAACGTAGTTTTGTAATGACCAAATTACTTCAATGGCTCATCGGCGGCGGACTGTTCTTGAGCGTCTGGGCAGCGCTAGTCACCGAAACAGTAAAGCTGACACCTACCTCTGACTGCTGGTCCAACTTCATTCTCTTCTTGCCGGTGTACGCGATTCTCGCATTTGGGGTAATTATTGTTTTCAAACCACTGAATGAAATATAACCACACTAGGTCAGTGAACCCTCAATGTATGATGTCCATTAGTTTTGCGTAACGCTCAGTCGGCAACGTTTCGAGCACGTCGTTTGTGAATCACGTATACTGAAGACACGTTAACGACTACCTTTGAAATACATGACACATTTCAAATCGAGTATTAGCAAACTAACGAGTGTTATAGCCATTCAAACTCCCTAGCGGTTATCGTATACTTTAACAGTGGAGTAATTAGCTATAATCATGATATGTGTAAGTGTACCTACGTACGTAAAACAGCTGTATTAAAGTGTCTCGTATCCAGGTCGTTTCGGTGGGAATCATAGCGTGGCGGGTCTACAAGTTCAACGACTGCAAGGAAGCCGCCGAAGAACTGCAGCAGCAGATCAAAGAAGCTCGCGAGGACTTGACACGCAAGGGCCTCAAGTTCGACTGAAAAATAACACATTTCCCCGAAGCGAGAAATTTCTATACGTGTTCCTCCGCAACACTATTTTATAATTCTTTTCACGCAATACATACAATATTAAAAAACGATGCAATGTTGTTAGTTGCCTGTATTTCTCATCAAGTTACTTTACAAGTTTCCCCAGAACCACGTGATCAAAATAAATAAAACGAGGGTTAGTTAAAATAATCCTCAATTTTGAATCCGTTTCTAAACAGACTTCTCTACAATTGCAGAAGTGTGTTAGAGCAGCAATTTTTTTTAAAGAATGAACTATAAAGTTACAAACTAGATTTTCTATAATTAAAAATTCGTCTCTCACATTGGTACCAAGATAAATGTACCAAGCGGACATCTTTTTCTATCTTTTCTGTGATAAACACAGGAAAGTGAACATCTTGCTTCATTAAAAAAAAAATAGTAAAAAAATTCATTAGACGGGAAACAAAAAACCTGAGATTAAAATTGGGTATGATAAACAAATACAGGCCGCAAATCTAAGTAAAATCAAGATCGATTAAGGCTTTTTTTTATACAGAAACCCTCTCTCTTACAGAGGTTTCCGTTTTCGGGAGGGAAAATACAAAAACAAGAGAAAAGCTTGGTCGCACATCACAGAGCAGATGAAAGTGAAACAAAAAGTTTGGGAAAAAAAGGGAGAAAATCGTCGTTATGTTAGAAATGTTAAAACGCGTGATGAACTGACAGTAGCTAACAACAGAAGGCTATCTTCTTACAAAGGACAGTAACTAAACATGTGAAAAAGGGAATTCTGAAGAAGAATTGGACAGACAAAAAGTCGTCTTTTCCCCCCTCCTCTACTTCTTGGCCAACGAAGGTGTAATGGACTTGTCCTTCGTCTGATTACTGTCGGCCTCGGCAGGGAAATAGACCTTGGTGATGACGATATCGCCCGTGGATAGGGTCTGACAAGACGAATCACATAAGGCTTTGTCCGTCGTTGGGGTCAGGAGCGTCTCCTTGGAGAGGGCAGCTTTCAAGTGGCAGTCGCAGGTGCACAGACTCGTGTCGGACGAAGGCACAAGGGCCGGCGTGGGACTCAGCGACGTGGCCGCAGACAGGATGGCCTCCAGCCGCTCGATTTTCTCCAGTTTCTCCATGCTCTGGTCGCACAGGATGTCGTCCACCATCTGCATCGAGGCCGTCAGACTCAGGCTGGAGAACGGCGACGGTCCTGAACTCAACGGCGATAAAGGGTAGCCTATTTCAGAAGAATAAAAACACCAAAGTTATAATTTCTTAATTAAATTAACTGACGTCAAAGAGAGGGGGGCTTTTCATCCGGGTATCCCTATTTGCAGAAGAAATTTTTAAAAAAGATGTTGATATAAACCATTGGATCCAGTGAGCGAGGTATCAGGCGAAGTCTTTTCGCTGCTGCTGCCCCCCACCGAGTCCAGACTGGGCATTTCATCGTCACCGTTGGCCTCGTTCCCCACCAGACTGTTGCTATTTTTACTCTGCAGTTTCTCCAGCTTCTTGGCTACTTTGTACGACCCTTCCAGCTTCTCCTTTTCGTCTTCCGTCAGCTCCAAGTGCCTGCAAAAGACAAACAAACCATTACTTTTTGTTTTAAAGATGTAAAAAAATACATATTCGACTCGAATAGTCGAGAAATTTGTAAAATCGTGTCGAATGACATAAAAAAAACCGACAAACAGATTCGCAACACTTAAACTGGCATAACATGATGTGACGTCATGCGCAAAGCTACGGAATACATGAAAACAAACACCTGCACCATTTGTTAAGTTACATTATGCGTCACGCTAAATTGTATCGATTATTTTCAGTTACATCTAAACAACTATCATTCCTGTTCATGACCAGAACATAATAATGGCTTCATCTTGGCTATTCTAATGGCATCTAGTCATTTGCCGAGGTGCAAAGGTTGTTAGAGACCTTAATAATCGGATTTCCCTGTTGCTGAGCACGACTCCTCTGCCCTGGACGGTGGCCAGTTTCTGCTTCAGTTCGAAGACCTCCATGTCGAGCTTCCGCTGCTTCTTCTTGCGTTTCACGTCGTCCGGGTTGAGCAGGGCGTCTTTGCTCTCCTCGCACAGTTCCACCAGGAGCGAGCGGAATTCCGGCTTGATGGAACAGTCCAGCAGTTGGTACAGAGTCGGTACCAGTGGGAGGACGTCGAAGGCAGCGTACAGGATCATATCGCGGGTCAGTGGTCGCCTCGCCCAGAAACGCTGGTCTCTCCGATATATCGTTTTCACCAAATCTGGGGAAACGAACATTAATGTCATTAAAGTTAATAAGAAAATTAATACGCTAAGAACGCACGAATTACGAAACTGACCAGAAAAAATACAGTAATAAAATTGCATTAAAAATTAATTAGTCAATTAAGAAATACATATAAATTATAATAATTTACAAATTAGAAGATAACTAAATGATGAACAAACAAATAAAAATATAAATTTTTAAAAGCGGTCAGTAGTAAGATTAAATGAAATTGTTAAATTAATTAGAATTTACCTTTGAATGGATTGGACGGTAGGTTGTATGTTTCACACAGTGCGTTCAGGCTGACGCTTTTGACTTTGTGCACGGCTTTGCCGGCTTCCTGCAGCTGCAGCACGGAATACGCCGCCTATTTTTTTCAGATATATTTTACACTCTGTGGCATATCATCGGATTAATTTACCAGTTGTAATGTTATAATTCGTAAACTGGATTGAATGTAATGGGGAATTTTTAATCAAATTACCTGGGTGTCAAAGATATTGTCCAGGTCGACACTCCAGCCAGATTTCAAGGCAGCGCTGTCATTTTTACAGTCGTGGCAGACCTGGTCAGTGTAAAATTACTGATTAAATGATTTTCTAGTCTATTTTCTAATTTGAAAAACTAAGATGAACCTTGACAACATCTTGCGACTGCAGCAAGGTCGACAGTTGACCTTGACTCATAAGTTGGGGGCACGTAATCAGGTCAAAAAGATAAATTTGACCAGACATTGTCCCGATAACAATCAGCGTAACTTCAGCTTGGCCACCGAGGTTGACTCCCTCCAGGTCAAAGCCGACCGGTTTCTTTGCAGCGATGATTTCGCTGACGACAGCGACACTTTCTTTGATGGAGACAATGACCCTTGAGTTCTGCAGGACTCGCACTTTGTTCAGATCCTTCGACGGCGACTCGGGAACGTTTCTTTCCCGTCCTGTGTTTTCGGCAATGGTTTTCATGACGATGGAATTGACACGTTGCTTCAGAGACTGAGGTTGCGCGCCACCTGCCGGGGTTGAAGTGGGGAGCGGCGGAGGAGGCGATAACGAGGTTGGGGTTTTCGCCCGGGGTGGTGGCGGAGGTTCCGCGGGGAGCAGTCCCGATGCCTTGCGCTGGTTGTAGGGTACGATATCAACCGTGTTAGCTTGGACGTGAAAAATATTGCCGTGCATTTTGAAGAACGTGACCAGGTCGTGCGTGTTGTTGAAGAGACGTGACCACGTTTCCCGCTCGTAACTTCTCGAGACGGTGTCAAAGAGCTCGTCAACGTGTTTGGGTCCGTTGCGTTCAATGTGCATTCTGAAAAAGATCAAGAATTTGTTAGCCAATTCGGGATCGAGTTTGGTAGCTTCCTCGGCTTCTTTGAAGGGCTTCGTCTCCATGCCCTCGTACTCTTTCAGGATGACCGACTCCTCGCCGACGAGGAAAACGTTTGGGTGCCGCAGGAGGAAATCCCGAAATTCCTTGATGTGCTGTCCCGAAATGTGTCGAACTTCAGGTGACGCTTGAGAACGATGCCCCAGAAGACTTTTGATCGGCACCTCGATCCCGACTCCGTACTGCAGCATCTTCATCTTGAAGTACTCCGCGGCTTCCTGCTCGTAATCGCGTTTACCCGGGGTCCTGGTGTAGTTGCTGCTTGGACTGCTGAGGACGGCCACAGTGACCAAGTCGCCATCGACGCTGAAGAGTGACGGGTACTGGGAGAGGAACTTCCTGAGTCCCGACTGCGAGCCTCCCGCGATCTGCCTCATGGTTTTGGTGAAACCCTTGGAGCCGAACTGACAGCTCAGGTCGTGCAATGACCTCGGGTGACCTTTTTCCAAGAGACGTTCTAAAAAGAAGAGCAACGTCATATTGCGGACCATGTCGTAGTCTTCGCTATCCATTTTTGCTGATTTGTAGTTTTGCTTTATATTTGGTGAGACGTTTTGACTAAGGCCAAGATGAATGAAGTCAAAACTACGAATAAACGGAAAACTCAGTAAAAAAACAAAGTGGAATTTAAGACGAAAAACTGTTGCCCTACAGCTGGTGCTTCAGCCCAGCCCAGCTGGGAGAACAGCCAACATTCTTCTCTACACCTTTCGGCCTCGGCTCGCAGGGATTCCGCGGACCTAATTCGAAATGTCGTCTGCAGCGTAGTGTTTCAGCTCTCAAGGACAATTTAGTATTCCCCAAACAAACTGAACCTATTCTTCCAAGGGCGAATGACTAGGTTAACCAGTATAGCTTTAGTATAAATGTTTAATTTGATCTATTTGGCTACTAGTGTTCGTTAAACTTATGGAAATCAAGGCTTGGGAAGGAATCAAAGTTGAAATACTAGTTAATCAGCGTTGCCATGTCAACGGTTTACCTGGCGAGTTTTCAGTATCGTTATTACAATAATTGTTTATTATTACATTACTATAACTTTCATGGATTTTGAGGGTTGAAATTTTTATAAAAGCTTATGGGTTTTCGCCCTAGGTTCAATGTTCAATCTCGCCCATCCATAACTTCGCCCCCACCGGTATATAATAATGTCACTCAGCGCGGTCCACATTCCTTGAGGTTTTAATGCACTTCAAAAAATAACAATTAAGTTTAAAATAATCATGAACTGTTAATGTGGGAGTACGCGAGAACACGGAAGATGCATGCGTCACAAGAGTTTATTCCTTTAAACGTAGACAAGAACAATGCCACTTAAATAGTCGCTCTAGGTTCAGAGAAAACAGGTTGACAGGAAATAAGTGCTAATTTGTATAATGCCAGGAGGCTCATAAGTCTTCCTTAATGTATTTGGGTTTCAGCTTCTCTATCCGCTTAATGAAGTCTCCCTTCTCGATGCAGTCTTCGCACTCCTCATCCCAGTCGCTGAGAATTTTCTTCAGGTCCCGAACCTTCAGCTTCTTCAGGTCGACCGTCTTCAAATCAATGCTTTTCTCTGTAATTTAAGAATAACCGTCATTAGATTACTAAACTTAACTAAACACTGTATTTTGAGTTATCGTACCAAAACGCAGATCGCAAATCTGGTTGTCTTTCTTCTTCAGCTTCTCGCAGATTTTGTCAACGGGCAACGACCAGGACAAAGGTTTGGCAAGCTCGCCCAGAATTCCCGTTGCAGATTCCTCTAATCCACCTAAGTAGTAGCACTGAAAGAAAATAAAGTGATCAGCAAGGATGTACCAGGACGACTTCACGTTTAACTTACAAATCTGTGCTCTTTTCCTTTGGCTGATTTGCAGTACTTCCGGAATTTGTCCTCAATGCCTTTGACATTTTTCAGGTCATCGGAAGACAGGGTGGCGGCAAACTTCTCGACCGTTGCGAAACAGACTGTAAAGATAGAACACATCACATTAATATTGCTATCCTTATATAAGCAGCAAAAACACCCAAAGTTTACCTTCACAGTCATCCCGTTTCAGTGCTAAGATCTGTGGCAATGCACAGGCGAGTAAAACAACCGATAATCTCATTGCAACATTCATTTTCTGAGGATGTTTGGTAAAACAGGAATCCCTGGTTTTCCGCCTAGTTTCGGAAATGAATCAGGTAAACACCAGACGATTGAATATTAATTAGCGTAAACAACTCACCTTCTAGAACTGTGTACGAGAACTCGAAGAACACAAGTTTAAAATCTGACAAATCTACTCTGTCACCTACGTAAGCAGTGCTTGACACGCGTACGCTTGCTGAGGTGTCCACGTCTTCTAGAGGAAATTTCAAACGCTGGTGGTACTTTCTGGGGATGTCTGCTACTACTCCAGTTGGCGCGCTCCTATTGGCTGGCTCAAATTGTTCTTTCACTCATCAATAAAGATCTGTATAAAATGAACATCGGGGGTGTAGCTCAAATGGTAGAGCGCTCGCTTAGCATGCGAGAGGCACGGGGATCGATACCCCGCATCTCCAATTTTGCCAACCTTTTTTTCCCCCCAGTTTTATTCCTATGATGATTATCAATACGCAGTTGTTGCATTACATAACTCAACTTTTACTATACAGCGCTTTGCAATCTTGTTTTTAGATGATTTCATACAAATTAGTGAAGGTGAATTCAGGTATTGTACACAGGTATACAACTTTCTACTTTTTGAGCCCGCAGAACATTAACCCAGTCTCTGCAGTGAACTTAATGAGCTGATTGTTCAACTTTCAAATAACAGTTTACAAAAATACACAAATTGCAATATGGCCATGTTTTAGCAATTCGCCTTCTGGTACGCAGAGGTTGTTGGCCTTGAAGTCAAGTTTTGCTTGAAGGCCCCTGAGGGTTGGGGTGCTGCAAGCCATGTTGGCCCGGAGACAAGGTTCATTTTCCCATCTCCTGTGGCCAAGGGTCTCGCCCTTATGATTGCGTAGAAGGAAGTCAACACCTTGCTGCCCGTGTAAGGCAAAAGCAGCTCAGGAGAAAGGAAACCATTACGTGTGAGAGTTGCATTCGAATGGTGGCACGCTTTTCTTGCGCTGTTCCGTTCAGTTAACTATAAACTCTGGTTAAAACAACATCAAACTCTCAGCAAGTAAGTGTGATTACTCTGTTAAGCTGTTATTTATCATAGTTGCAAATTCATTTTAATGTTTGGTATAGTAACCTTTTAGATCGTATTCATCTAAGATGTCAGAATTTAATTTTCTCTGGCTTTAGTGAAAATCACCATTGCCGTTGGACTCGTATTCCTGGTAAGTCAGCAATACTTTTCTCGAAGGTAAAGAAATTTTGCTTTCTAAAGTAACGAACCTGAAATGCTGTGTAGGTGGGAGTTGCGGTTGGAGGAGACATGTTGCGGAAGTCGATCGTTTTTGACAAAAACACGCCCGACGTTTTCTACTGCCCTGTACAGAAACCGACAGGTTTTGACAAAATGATAGTCAAAGCCAAACCTTTATCGAAACTGTGCGAGTACAATGGCAAACAGCTTCCCAAACACTACAAGAGTGACTGCTACAACGACGTGGACGAAACGGAATTTGCGTGCAAGGAGAAGGAACGCATCATGGTATAGATTTTCAGTCCGTACCTATATTCAACACTCTTAGTACTGATTAACCAAAAAGGTTTGAGCAATTGTTACAGTAGAAACTAACGGGACTTTGTGTATTTCAAATGTGTGCAGAGGCGGTTAAAGCAGCTTCAGGAACAGGAAGACTACCATGACGTGTAATATCTAACCAACCAGCGCTGGATTAGAAAACAAACAATCAAACAATCTCTGCTCGTACTAACATGGCCGTTCTGTTCTTCAATCTTTGAAAATATTGCAAATGTATATGTGTCTTGTGAAATAATTTAGGCGCATCTTCATCCTCTTGGAGACGAAAACAGCATCGAATACCATCTTGAAGCCCGGAAAACCAAGAAGCTTTAACTTTTGACTCTATATACTCAAATGTCGTTATAGACTAAACTATTTCAAACACAAAAATGACTGCAATCTCTAAATATCTAATCATATCACGTGTGCAATTTTCAAAAATATGGCCAAAACGTATAATAGGCTTTTTATCTTTTGTTATGTTTTTTTTTTAAGTAACGAAAACCAAACGCTTAATAAATTCGGAGGCTGGAACACTCGATTATGGTCTCAAATCTTCTTTATTGAATACAAATTACCAATTTAAGTTAATGTAACAATATACTTGGTAGTTGTTTCTTCTCTGACAAAGGGGAGGAGTCTATGTACACGCTTACAAATGGTACATATACACAGCATTGGACAGAAAACAAGTGAAGAGAAGTTAATCGTTTAGTTCGTTATTCTGATCATAGATGGCGCCACTGAGTCAGGGGGAAAAATCGACAGCGAAAGCAAGTATCGCTCGTCGTCGTTTGTTTATCGCCTTGATTTCCTCGTGTTTCCTGATGGTTTAGAAGATCCTTTCGAGTTGGTTAAGGGAAGGGGTAGCACGGGAGGTTTTGCGTTTGTCGGTTCCACGAGTCGGCCTGGCGAGTTGGGATCGTACTCGTCATTGATGAAGAAGTTTCCCTCCTGCTCTGTTGTATCGTCTTCGTCGTCGTAATAGTAGTAATCGTACACCACAGTTGCCTCCTCATATTCCTGGGGTTTCGCAGTCGTTGGAACCTGATGTGCCTTGTTGACGTTACTTGCCGAGGCAGCGGGGACTTTGCGTCCTTCTGGGGATCGAAGAGCGAGCTGCTGTCGCTGCTGATCCTCGACGATCTGCAGCTGTTTTTGTTGGTGTTCCTGCTGCTGCTTCTCGTGTCTTTGCAGGATTTGCTGCTGTCGGTACAAGAGCTGTTGCTGCTGCTGTTCGAGCAAGAGCAGCTGCTGCTTCTGTTGGTCCTGCTGTCTCCGCAGCTGCTCGGAAATGTCCTCGTCATTGACAGCGGGTAGCTTGGTGTTGCCCTTCAGTCCGGTTTTCGTCTCGTCGTCGGGGTGGAAGAGGTTAAGGTTCTTGTCGTAAAAGAAAGTGGAAGATTTGCAGTCGATTTCAAACCAGTTGGCACAAATGAAGTTTTCCTGGTCGAAGACCGTGTCGTCGGGACACATGAAGCGGAAGTCGCGAATCTGTCGAGGTAAGAATATTGAATTAAACTTGTTACATTTTATGAATATATCTAATATGTAAAGAAACATTCAAAACACTTATATTATTTACAATACAGTATTAATGAAGCATTATTAATGTAATTTGTTCGGTAAATATTACGTCATTTTCATCGACTTGAACGCAGACGTGGAACATCTGGCAGTAGGCCTCGGGATCAGCGTAATAACCACCAACTACTTTTCCAGCGCAAGTGAAAGAGGTGTTGGGCATGTGATCGTGGTGGTAGTTCGGCGGTCGTTGAGGTATTGCTCCCGCTATAACGAATAGCAGCCAAACCGCAAATACTGCAGGGAATTAAGTATTAAACTGTTGTCAATCATCCCATCAGCACAATCAGTTAATTATTATTCAAATGTATTCGGAAGTGAATGGAACTGTGAAATGGGGAAACATGTTTAAAAATAGCTTTTTTCCGATCAATTCTTTCTTCCTATTTTCACTGGGATTCACGAAGCGTTTCGCCAAAAAACTCGATGTGAATTGGGTTACAAGCAAGAAAGCGTAAACAGTCATTGATCGCTACGACTCCCAGTGGCCACTTCCTTCTTTTTGCATGAACGAGACGATAAGGAATTCCCATTTCTTACCTGAGAGAGAATGCGTAGAATATCTAATAGACATGCTTTTCCAGACACGCGGCATATTTTTGAGTTTAGCTGTAAAAAACAAGATAAAAAATTTTTAATACTTAGCTATTTAGGCAATATAATTTTTTATTCAATGAAATTATTTACACGAAACACGAAATAACTGTCGATTATATTGAATTAAACAACATCCAGGAAAAATACTTTCACAAGATATTACTGAACCTAACCGTTAAATATAGATGACTAGAACTAACTATTAAGTAATTGTCATGTCCACGTCAAGCTATTAGACAATTACAATGGATTATCAATCAATCACCAAGTCAGTATCAAGTTTTAACATTATCGTTTAAATTGGATTACCTAAAAAGTCAATTGGAATGTCAAAAAATAGTTGGTGTTGCTAACCCCCCAGCGTGTGTGATGATGTCAAAGTGGCAAGACGTGATATGGGGAAAAGGGAGAAAGTCCACGCCGCCAAGTTGGCTTCAAGGAAAGGCACACACACCGAGCAGACAGGCAAAATAAGCCAGTGGGCCTCACGCTCATCACGCAGACCGTAAACAACATCTTCATTATTCTATCAGCCTATACAGCGCAATGTTTGCCCTTGTTGTGACTCAATCGTCGGCTGATTTCAGGTAGTTACACACGAGCAAGGACACGTCTAATGAACCAAGAATGGGGAAACGTACGCAAGGCTATAATTTCAATCTCTTTCTTCGTGCCGCCGTCTTGAGTTGCCCATTTTCACCGCTAGAGGGTAGTCAACTAATCGCGATATGTCATCGAAGACAACCGTTACCAAGATTTGGTCAAATGATGACTTTAAACGTAACTTGGAAACTTGTTTAACTGTCATAGTTACAAGCTATGTTCGTGGTAGCCGAGGGGTTGAAAAACCTTGGGGTTTGCGAGAGTTACACAGCTGAAGGGTTTAAGACGAGGGTGAAAGTTTCAAGTATTCTGGGTCCTAGAGATCAAGAATCAATGGAAAGTCGACCGATATTGTTTACCATCTGTCCGTACCGGGAGGTGATAGTTGCAGAATTTCGCCGCTAGGGGATATATAATAGCTCTTAAGGAACGAAATACTACCCGTTAATTACGCGATGTACACTCATGTATAAACCATAAAACAGTTTAGGTGTTACTATCCGTAGCAAAATTAGCAGCAACCACATTGGGGCCTGTTGGGAACGAAAGCAAGTCTGACTGACTGACTGACTGGTGTTGGAATCCCTAATGGGTGTGCTTCTACTCGAGTAAGTGATAATGACAAGTCGAGTCCAAGTCAGAGTTCAAGACAACACGGTTACTTGGAAGCGCACACCGGATGCACTCTTCGTTGGATGACATCATCGAGTGGCGAGGGAACCTGATCGACCCTTCCCAAGATGAAAGTACGAGCCTGGGGTCCCTTTTCTTTAAACACTGTCACTTTTTATTTGATAGCAAAAAGTATTATCGTCCATTTTGTAGTTGAAAACCCCTTACTAAAGTATTACAGTATCGTGCAGGTGAATTAATCACATTGGACAGTACACTTATCTACACTGCATTTAAGTAGGTATAGTGAAACCCTCAACAGGGTTACAGTTTACCCGGGTGAAAGTAAACTAATTTGCGGGAGAGCATATGTTGGTGCACATTAATTATAGACGAAAATAACCTTGCAGCTAAACTGTAGAGTGAAAATCACAGTCCAACTTGATGGTATGCTGCAACGGTACATACAACCTCGACAACTTTTACTGAGTATCCATTTTAAGCAACAGCAGCATGCAACTCAACATGTTTTGTCCTTTTTGATTCTAGCCCCTCTCACTACAAGTATAATTTTGGGGTCCTAAATTCCTCAACGGGGTTATATTCTACTGCACAGATGTAAAACTGCCGCAAACCAAAACCGGTTCCGCAACTTTTCCAACTATTTGGCCCAAAGGCTTTTCCCCTCCAAAAGGCATACTTTTAACTTTGAGGAGACTTTCAAAAATTGTAAACCTGCCTTTCAGATGTCGTCTTTTCCCTTGACGTTACGACAAATGGCCTTGCATTAAAGACGATTAAGATAAAAGGTGTAAGTACATAAAACAATGCAAGTGAAAGGAATGGACTTGAAGGAAGGTAAGATTACAGGAATAGTTGGGAGAAGGAGAATCGATGGATTGTGACCAACTTATAAGCGCCGCGTGCAGAATCAGTGGCCAACTGGTTTTGGCCTAATACCAGATCGAGAAAAGCATTTCACAAAATGACCTACATCTCTTTCGGCCATACACACACAGTCCTTTTACCGTCCAGATATCGATGTTGTTGCGGGTTGATCTTTTCATACAGACAGACGCCATTCTCCCGATTCAAGTGTTATCGCTGCTCTTAATCCGATTCCACTGTTTCAGTTTTCAGTGATATTCAGGGTAACAATAGGAATTGCCAGATAAGAATGACTGTGCAACACAATGACTGATGCTGGTTTTTGTTCAGCTTCAGTTTTTTTTTGGTTGCTTCAACCACAAGGACACACCGATGGTAAACAAAGCTCGTGTGACTTGAAAAGGTCGTCTAAGTAGATTTATCGCACGGGAAATCTTGATGCTTATCGATGGTACGTTCCCCTTTCTCCTGCACTCTTCTGCGTTCCCGCTACCCACGAAAGACACCCTTTAGCCTAGTTTTTAATTTTATTTTTTATTTGAGGGCTAAGAGGGTGAAAAGGGGGTGAATTTTCCCTCTTTCTTTTATCTTGAAGAATTTGAGAAACAGAGAGGATATCTCGCGTGATTCGTCACATGATTACAGTGGTATTTTTTTATTAAACGGATTGTTAAAAAAGGTATTGCGTAGGGAAATGCTCGATTCGTCTAGTTATTGGGATTTGACGTTCTCAAGGGGAAAAAAATTTTTACATGGAAATTTGAAAAATATAAAATTTCTGCCGGACTGTGTTCGCTGCGGGGTTGCATGCTGCCAGCCCATAAGCAGCAGGTGGAGGGGTTCCGTCAAGGGGTCTTGTTGAAAAGAGAGAAGCAAAAGGGGTTTTTCTCAAAGACAGGTGAAAGGGAAGCATATTGTCAAATCCCAACCGGCCCCAGAACCCAATTGGCACAGGCTCACAGATAGGTGCATTACAAAGATATATCTATCTATCTATCCTTTATGTGTTTCCTTGTAGATATATATATAGATGGATAGATAGATAGATAGATAGATAGATAGATAGATAGTTAGATAGACAGATGGATAGGTAGGTAGGTAGGTAGGTGGATAGACAGATAGATAGTTAGACAGATAGGATAGATAGATAGATATGTAGGTAGATAGATAGATAGGTAGGTAGATATATAGATAGATAAACAGATAGATAGATAGACAGATAGGTAGGTAGGTAGTCAGATAGGTAGATACATAGACAGACAGATAGATAGATAGATAAACAGGTAGACAGATAGATAGATAGATAGACAAGTAGATAAATAGACAGATAGATAGATAGATAGACCTATAAAATTAGAGTTCTGTGGCCAGTTGGGATTTGATACTATGTGAAAGGGAAAGGGAAAACACTGCAGAGGATTAAGTAGTTTTTCTCTCTTTGTGACGGTGGATCCTCTCTCAAACAACACTGGCTGACATGTTTTTCTCACTTTCACTTATGTGAAGATTCATTTATTTTGTCAGAGTTATGGAAGAGGGAAGAGCACGCCCGTGAACTTTAACCTGACCCTCGGACCTTTGACCTCCCTGGACCCGAAAACCACCGTGGCATCTCCTTTTCCTGTCAATTGGATGCCGCATAAACACGAAAAAGGGGTGAACACAGTTTCGTGATCAGCCTCCAGGTACGTACGCGATATTGTCCACGTCAACACTTTTGATAAATCTCTGTTTTTCTTCTATTGTCCATCAAGAGGATGGAAGAGGAAAACTACTTTCCATTATCCCTTGTCTTGTACTCCGAGGATTTGGATCAGTGACTTTTTTTGAAACAGAGATTTGAATTATATGCATTTCAAAAATTGAACTGTCTGAGCAAGAAATGTGATCTGTAGCTATCTATCTGTCTATCTAACTATCTACCTACCTATCTGTGTATCTACGTTATCTGTCCATCCGTTTATCTGCCTGTCTATCTATCTATATGTCTGCCTGTCTATCTATCTGTTTATCTATCTATCCATCTATCTATCTATCTATCTATCTATCAATCTATCTATCTATCTACCTATCTATCTATCTATCTATCTATCTATCTATCTATCTATCTATCTATCTATCTATCTATTTATTTATCTATTTATCTATCTATTTATCTATCTATTTTATCTATGTATCTATCTGTTAATCTATCAGTCTATCTATCTCTATCTATCTCTATCTATCTCTATCTATCTCTATCTATCTCTATCTATCTCTATCTCTATCTATCTATCTGTCTCTCTATTTATCTATCAATCTATCTATTTATCTATCTAACTGTCTGTCTATCTGTCCATTCATCCATCTAACTATTTATCTATCTGTCTATCTGTTGTTCAGATCTCTCTGTCCGTTTTTCAGTTATCATAGAATGTATTTCTTTTTACAGAGTTACCTTGCTCTTTAACTTTCGGTTAACGCCCGTAAGTTTTGATTTCAATTTAGAAAGTATCCCAAGCACAGCTATTTAGTCTCAGTATACACACGGATGGAGAGGAGGAAAACAAAAAAGAAAAATAAAGATCACTGACCTATTAACTCGCAGAATGACTGAAAATACTTCAAAAAAAACCAGACCACCATTTGTTGTCCATTTAGCGCTTTTTTTCCAACGGCAAATAATAGGCCAAGAATTTTAATTAGTCCATTCTGAAAAGGAGAACGATTTAGCGCTTGGGAAATATGTCAGACACAAAATACTGTGTATATAACACAGCTTTCACCGAAATAGTTCAAATGTTTCTACAGATGTCGTTCGAACACCTATTCATTGCAGGCCGCGCCGAAAATTTAAAAAAATAACATATCGAGAAGCAGATGTCAAATCTAGCCGGAAGGTCTATTTTTTTAAAAGAAATAAATCGACCTTATTTTGGCCGGAAATAATGTGCAACAGGTGTTCTGGTTCTTTCAAAGAGCAGAAAAAGTATTGTAATTCCTAACTTTTAGGAATTTATTTTGGCCAAACTAATGAACCGATTTCAACGAAACTTTAACAGTGCATTAAGCACTACCAGGTCTACATTCAGTATTTTTTGGGTACTTATAACTTTGAAAGTGTGGGAGCAATAAGCAATCAAAGTCTCCCCAGCAAGAACCCTTTTTTAGATTACTCTAGACTGTTCTTAATCTATACAGTCTAGAAAACAAGTGACTGAAGGGAACTCGGAATCTTTTGTCGTTTCTAAGCAAGTTTAAAAGGCCTCGGCTATCCGGTTTTTGAATCGTTTTTTTTAAGGAGATGAATTGTAGGGGAATGTCTCGTTCGTGCTAATCTGGATCACGCCCTATATTGTCTCGTTCATAGGAGGAAAAAGAAAGTCTTGTAACACCACCAGAGCCAATCTTGATCTCGTAAACATCATGCTGTGAATTCGATGCAACGTTACAAGTAGCGGTTTGCGTCCGGTATATTGTTAGTTAAGTTATATAGCAACTTTCATCAGTGTTGAAGTCGAATTAGGAATACGTTTCACTGGTTGGAGTAAACTGTTTGTGAACTTGAACCCAACTTGCAAGTCGACTTCAAAGTCAACTGTAGTTTTTCAGTTTGACAGTGGAATAATGAATGCAATTTGAAAAGAATAATCTCAAAATCTGATTGGTTCAAGTGGGTTTTGTTCCGAAAAATGTGTGTCCAGAATGTGAACTTGTTAGTCAACTTCGAAGTCATCAACGAGGCTAGAACAATATAACATTAAAACTGTGAACACTTGAAGTTCTTTTGGAGCTATTCTGTAAAAATTCCACCTGAATTCTCATTGGTTCAAGTAGTAGTTACCATGTGAATCTACCAACGAATAGACCAACGCTGGTGAAGCCGACCCAAGATTATCGCGTGCGTTGATTGGCCCCAGTATTACAATTACTTGTCAGATTTTTTGGTAATTAAGCTAATTAATTTTGCTGCTAGTTAATAGACAGTTTATGGTACGTCACGTTTTTGACAAATCGATGTCAGAGTAATGAAGAAAGATGGTCTCTGATTGGTGCAGGTACTTGAGTGATAAAATCTGATTGGCTTGCATTCCTTTAAGTGCTGCTGTTGCCTGTTATTTTGATAGATGATCTTTGAAGAACAGAACCCCAACGCTCTGCTGGAAGTACTATTCAAGCACTGTGAAGCCGACCTAAGGAAACGTGCCCTATTTCCCAGCAATCTATGTCTTTGGCAATTCAGATTGTGTTAACTTGATTGATAGATAGATAGTTGGATAGACCGATAAATAGGGAGACCGACAGACAGATAGAAAGACAGATAGATAGATAGATAGCGAGATAGATAGAAAGATAGGTGGATAGGTAAATAGATAGATGGGTAGGTAGACAGGTAGACAGGCAGATAGATGGATAGGTTGATAGATAGATGCATAGATAGACAGATACATAGATAGATAGATATATCGATCGATCGTTAGAAAGATGAAAAGATAGACAGGCAGGTAGGTAGACAGATAGATATATAGGTAGATAGATAGACTGGTAGATAGATAGATAGATAGATTAGTCCTTAAAGCTGCTATGAAGCCAACCTAACATTAACTTAACGTTATAGCCTTAACTTATAACTTTTACGTAACGTCTTTCATTTTGACAGTACAGAGGTATAACCCACCATTGTAACTGAATGCTTCAACTTGATTGGTTCGACTTTTTCCACATACCATATACTGGGACCAATGAAACGAAAGTGTTACAATACTAACTAGACTATAAATAACAGTACGAAATACTATACTCAGCTTTGTAGCTTAAGTGACCAGGAATTTAACTATCGTGGATAATTAATTAACTGATCGGAATGAAAGTGACTCGTTTGTCTTGTCGCTATATTGAGAAGTTGATTGTAACTCACTTTGGGCTGCTGTACGTCAATGTAATCCAGACTCTCTCGAAAAGGGAAAAAGAAAAAGCGGAGATCGGGCTATTTATGGCCTCTCTCTCTATATATATATAAGACACGGTGGATAATTCAGCAATTAGAAAACTGAACGGATCGTAATCCATCATGACGTTGTTACACATCTCTCAAGTCGTGACTGGAAAACACGGGCGATTGTTAAAAGCGTTAACTTATTTCAGTCGCCCCGCGGACAGGGATTCCAACCTTTCAAAAAAAAACTGGTCAGAATCTTGTATGATTCTTAACCAAATGCACAAACATGAATCTTAAAGGTTATATTTGCGATTAGCACAATGTGAAGGGGGGGGGAATCGATTTTAGTGGGACAAATTCCGTGGCGGGAAAATCGGATATCAGCGTTTCGTGAAAGCGACTCGACGAAAACTATTTAGGTCGCGAATTACAAAATGACATCTTTCTGGCCTAGTGAACCATAAATCTATAAACACGGCGATATATAGCCAAAGTGCTATAACGGATTGCGTATTCTCGCCACATGTTTTCAAAGGGAATCACAGTTTAACCTATAATTAAACTGAAATGAATTCCAATTATATGTTAGTGACTATATACCTTAACTATTGATAAGGGAGCCATGATTTACGCGGTTGCGATAATAACAGTCGGATAGGCTGCTTGTAATAAAAAAGTCCATGACTTATGAGAGGAGAAAGGTGCTCTTGTCTTTGCCTTTTTCTATCGCACAGTTCACTTGTTGTTTTGCTATCCGTTTGCCTGTTTTCGATAACAAGAATCAAGACGCCACGGCCTTAAATGGCCAGTCTGATCCTGTTTTACTCAATTAACAGAATCCTTGACACATTATAACAAAGTCACTCGACTGTCGCGTGGAAAAGACAATTCACTGCAACCGATCCTTAATCGATGCAGAAATTACAATTAAGGTTAATTTGAAAACAAGGTAAAGAGGATTTCTTACCTTTTTGCAGTGTTTTTTGTCAAAAAATGGAAGTTGTCGAATAAATAGAATTTCAAAAAACACTAGTTGGAATATCCAAATAAGGAAGACATGATTCCCGCTATAGGATCCCAATGGAAGTGTAAAACTGAATTTTTGCGGATGAGATTTGAAAATACTTTAATAACTGGGTTGGATTGAACTGGTCGTCCCGGGTAAGTGGATCACTGTGCGTGTGTAAGTGAGTGATAGCGACGAGCGACTGCGATGCTGACGGCACCAGTAGCTGAGCCCCAAGTGAACAGCTCCGTGCCACTCGAAGCCCTTAGTGAAAGTAGAGCGCACTTTTCCAACACCGACCACCGGAGGGGTTCGCTAACCCACGAAAACCTTGGTTCCGCGCAGTCTTCCACCGTTCAAGTAGGGAATCGTTTGAGATTCACATGATATGAATCGTGAATCCCGAGCCGTAACCTTCATTCCCTGCTGTCTTCGTGACCTAAGCAGGGATTCATTTGTGATTCGGTTAAGAATCGGAATCCCGAGCGAAAACATTTCATTCCCTGCTGTCTTCACGATCTAAGCAGGGAATCTCTGAGATTCACATTATAAGAATCGTGATAATCCCGAGCCAAAACCTTCATTCTTGATGTCCTCACGATCTAAGCAGGGAATCGTTTGAGATTCAGTTAAGAATCGTGAATCCCGATAACCTTCATTCCATGCTTTTTGTGATCTAAGCGGGGAATCATTTAAGATTCAGTTAAGAATCGTGAATCCCTAGCCGTAACCTTCGTTCCACGCTGTCTTCACCGTTCAAGTAGGGATTCGTTTGAGATTCACATGATAAGAATCGTGAATCCCGTGCCGTAACCTTCATTCCCTGCTGTCTTCGTGATCCAAGCAGGGATTCATTTGAGATTCAGGTAAGAATCGTGAATCCCGATAACCTTCATTCCGTGCTGTCTTCACGATCTTAGCAGGGATTCTGAGATTCGGTTAAGAATCGTGAATCCCGAGCAAAAACCTTCATTCCCTGCTGTCTTCACGATCTAAGCAGGGAATCATTTGAGATTCACACTATAAGAATGTGAATCCCGAACCATAACCTTCATTCCCTGTTGTCTTCACGATCTAAAGGAATCATTTGAGATTTGTTAAGAACAGAGAGTCATGAATCATCCAGAATATCGCAGCTTGATAAAGATTCGCATCTTCGCCAAATTTGGTTTTGTAATTCACTTCTTAGGTGAGTTGAATTTTAGAAAATTAAATCTATGTGCAAGATTCATCTAATACAGAGAATCGTTGTTGAGTCATCGAGAATCATCAGAATCACCATTTCAAGACACGGCTTGGCCAACTTGGTTCATGGTTCATGCTATAAGAGAATTCCATTTCTGTTCAACCGCATCCATGTAAGATTCTATAGCAGAGAATCGTTTTTGAGTCATCAAGAGTCATTCTTAGCTTATTGGTTGAAGATCCAAGATTCATTAAAACTAAAGTTAAGTTGATCAAAGATTCTTAAGAGTCTCAACTGATTCTTAATAATAGAGTCAAATTGAAATTCTTGAATCTGCGTTAAAACCTCCGTGAGTCATTTAGGTCCAGTTGAATCATCTGTAAGTGTCGGTAGGCACCTGACTCATAGGTAACAAGTCAATCCTGGAACAGTAAGCTATGAGTCATGATCCCCAGTGAGTCATGGATTATGTTATATTAAACATTACTCATGGGAAATTAAAGGAATCAAATATACTAGGAGATTTACAGCCCCAAATAGTGAGTCATTTTGAATCTGTAACCTAGGAGATTCAATGAGACTGTCGTAGCGTAATGAAGATGTTAAGCGGCTCCAAAACCGCATCATTTAAAATCAAAGTAATGATTCATAAATGACTCACACATTGAGTCATTATTCCTAGGAGAGTTAGGGAAGATCTACCAAGTCTTCTACAACACAAAACGAGTCATTACGAATCTTACAGTCTATATATAGGAGACTAAGCACTGATTCTCATAACTTCAATGAATCTTAAACAGCGACTTACTACTGTTGAATCAGCAAGTGAATCTGGTATCTTTTATAGTTTCAAGAATCTTGATAATCAGACAACTCGTGAATCTTGATGTCCTCGCAATGAATTGCGTAATTTCAACTCCCCGACAATCTTGTAATTATGAATGAATTCATCGATACTGAATGAATAAGCGAGTCATCGTCATGTCTTACGTAACGCACAGTCTGAATAATAGGAAATGGTGAATCTTTTTTTTAACTTTAGGATTTTATTCTGGCAAAACTAACCACCCGATTTGAATGAAACTTTACTCATACATAGACTTCTATCAGTTCTACATTCAGTATTTTTTTGGTTGAAATATCTCTGTAAGCTTGGGCGCCATAAGCGATCAACTAGAACCCTTTTTTTTATATTCCTCCATAGACTGTACTCTACAGCAACCCATAGAAATGCATACAAGATAAAAAAATAGAAATTTAACCAGCCCCTGCACGTACAAAGACTATTGTTCCAGACGCGCACCTGACGTCGTCGTATGGAAAACTTTGTCCACTTGTTGTCTATTGTACCTTAAGGAAACAGAAATTTTCAAAAAAATGGTTAAATAAAGAGAAAAATAGCTGGTTAAAGGAAAGTTAAAGTTCTTATCCCTAAAGGAATAAGTCCGGCACGAGGAGAACTAATTCACAGTCAATTGCCTCTTATTAACAATGACGATAATAATGTTCCACACTGGAAAGTTTTACAGTTTAAGGTTCTTAAGTACTAGGCTTTAATAAAAAAACTGCAATTAATTTAAAGATGGCGATTGTAATCTGTAATCAATACAAGGGTACTTACTGCGCAATTCGAATTAGCAGATATTGTTTCTCTAAATTGTTAAATGCTGGAATGGATTTTCCGAAGAAACTGTGCTACTATTTAGAAAATAGAATAAGAGTTCGTAGGGGTTTTTTCCTAGGGTTTCCTAGAGTTTCTGGAGCAGTGTGCCGTGACGTCCATCAAACAGCTGGTTGAGAAATGTCAGCGACTGAATTGGAGCGCCAAGTTCGAAGTTCTTGAACGCGTTCAGTGAATTCTTTACTCAGTATGGCTATATAACCATTTATCAATATTTAATTTTCTAATTCATCAATCATCTATCTATCTATCTTTCTATCTATCTTTCTATCTCTCTATCTCTCGATTTCTCTCTCTATCTCTATCGATCGATCTATCAGTCTGTCTATCTATCTATCTATATATATAATAAAGAAATAACAGTTTATTTCATTTCAATATTAGTGCTAATCTACACGCAGAGAGAGGAGAATTTCAACCGAGTGTAAATGAGACAACTACTCGATGTTTTCTTTACTGCCATCTATCGGTTCACTAGCGAGTTTACAATTTCAAACATTTCAATTGCGTTTTAAATTTAAAAAAAACTGTTTTGTAAACCCAGTTACGTAATACGTAACTCAACTTTTTTAAAACCTTTGTTGAAAAACTGGGCGCACTTGGCGCTGGAAAGCGCAGAAGTAGTCTACATCTGATATTTAGAATAAATTCATTCAAATATCTATTATTAGATTACTTAATATTAAGTAGTATGAAAGTTACGTACAGTGAAAAAATAAGTACTAAGAATATAAATAAAAGTAACTAAAAAATATAACTCAAAAATAAAAATAAATAAAAATAAGTAAGTAAAAGAAAAGGAGACCAAAGTTACTTGAAACGTATAATGTATGAGGACATATGAAATTATATGCTCATAGTTTTCTAAAATTTTAATAAAACATATATTTTCAATCACTGTAATAGTTCAGATTTAATTGAATTTCAATTAAACAAATGAAAGATAAAATAAATAGATTTTAAGCAAATCTGGCAGCGCTGGATTTAGCGTCAAATACTGCTTGTGCTGCCTTTTCGCATTTCGTTAAATTATACAAAACTTCAACGAGAAAAAATCACGTTTCCTTTATTGTACTATAAATGCCCACTATCATTATCGAGAACTATTTAAAAATTGGTCTAATGCTAATTTAGAGTAAAGAAAGTCAAATGTATGCGGTTCTTCGGTTAACCTAATCCTGTCATCTGCATTTGTTTACATCTTGATTCTCGTCTTGGCTCCTTGATCTCGAACAAAATAAAAGAATCATAATCGCTGGAAAACATTATTGACAATCGCTTAAGTATGTCGATAAGTTAGCGGGAATCCACCCTCGGCGGGAGAGCCGTGGCGTCATCCCAGCTCGAGCATGGAGCTGAAAGATGAGCTCGTCCAGCTGCGTCAAGAAGTAGCCTACCTCAGACAGCAGCGGGAACGTCTGCAGTATCAGATCCAGAATGACATTGCTCTTTCCAGCATCAGCTCTCGGGGCGAGTTGACCCGCGCCGAAGCTACCGACGGGCTGTGTGATGATAAAACTAGTCTTCAAAGGGTTCTGCACGGTAAGTTTTCGTATACCAGAGTTTGCTTACACATATACCACTGCAAGTTTTCGATATACCGAATCGTAAAGAATCTTTTGCTTTCAGAACTCGAAATTACAAAGTCGGAGAGAGACGCCCTGAAGTTACAACTGAGCAAGAAGGAACTGGAGCTGCGGGCGGTCTGCGAGGAACGTGATCAGCTGCGGAGGAAGCATTTAGGTATTACAAGACGGTCTCATTAACCCAACTGTGTTATGTATAACTATCATATTAACTTCATTGCGTATTACAGTTCAGAACGGGTCAGCGGGATCTTCGGCAAGCCTGTCGGTCATCTCGAGCAAACTTGACCTAATTAGAAAATCCATCGAGGCCATTCCGTTTTTAACAAAACAACTCCTGGAGGATGGTGCGCTGGACAGGGACGCCATGGTGGAATCGTTGACCGAGGCACAGGTAACGTTCATTAGCTGACGATATGTAATTACTTACAGAATGTGAACAGGAAATTACAATCAACCTATCTTAAAGTGATGGGCTAGCTTGTTACCATACTAGGAATTCAGATTTAATAGTATTTAAGGTAATATGAATTTGGCGATTGAGTTTTAATTTTTTTTAGTTTGATTTTTATTTCTATAGCACAGTGACGTAATCGACTCTTTAAACGAGGCGCATTCCCTCGTAAGTATCTTGTTTCTTTATGTTGATGGAACTCGTCGATATTACAAAAACTGTTGAGAAACAGCTTTTACACAGTATATTATTTCTTAATTGCAGTTACGTGTAGCACATAAATAAAGTTTATTTCTTATTAATGCGGATATATTTCAAAAATAATTAATAAAGCTTATAAATATGAGTTATGTAGCTTTTGTGTTGTTGGACAGTTACTGTTGGATTATATTCGGTCGTATGCTTTTAATTTAATACTCGTAAGTGCGTCAATGTCCTGAAAGCGTATATTTTAATATTTTGCAATTTTTTAAATTTCACTTCATTAGTTACGGACTTTTGATTACGAAACGTAGACGGCAGGCGTTGAAACTTATGTGACTTTTATATGTGACTATATAGAGAGCTATACTGTATAGCTTCATGCCAATTCAGACTGCTGTAATTCCATACCAACGGCATATCAATGGCTGAATTTAACGCTAAATTATTATAAAGTTATTTTTAAGTTTGCGGAACTGGTTAAGTACGATGATAATAGATAGATAAGATAGACAGACAGACAGATAGATATATAAATAGATAGATAGACAGACAGACAGACAGATAGGTAGATAGACAGATAGACATGCAGATGGATATAGATAGACAAGGACATAGATAGATAGATAGGCAGATAGATAGATGTACAAATAGATAGGGAAATTGATAGACAGATAGATAGTTAGACAGGCAGATAGCTTAGATAGATAGATGTTCAAATAGTTAGAGATATAGATAGACATATAGATAGATAGATAGGCAGATAGTTAGATAGATAGATAAACAGATAGTTAGACAGATAGATACATTTACAAATGGGTAGATTTATAGTTAGATAGATAGATAGACAGATAGGCAGATAGGTCGACAGGTACTTAGTTAGACAGATAGATAGATAGATAGATAGGTAGATAGAGATATATACTTAAATTGTTTTATTTACTATTTCTGTTATCGATAGAACGAAGTGGGCGACGAACACATGCAGAGACACAACGATGACGCCATCGGCCTAACGAGCGCACGATCACTGCCAGAGGACAACGGGGAGTTCGTAATCATCGGAAAGAACCTCTCGGTGCCCAAGTCGAGTTTCGCCCGCTTGCCCAATCCCTACATGACCGATCCGGAGACGCTGACCAAGCTGCTGTTGGACATGGTTTTCGGAACCGAGTACCTCGCCTATCACAATCTATCGGGACACGCATCACAGGCTGGTTGTAAGGATCCCAACAGGAAACCCGGGAAAATTAACGAATTAAAACTTAAAGATATTATAGGTTGGGACCTGTTTGTCTAATCTTTATACGTATATTAGATGTTTAGTAGTGAAATTCATATCAAGTATTTAGTAGAATATATTAGCGTAACGTAAATTTTCGAAGTTATTAAAACAGTATATTGTGCGCGAAGAGTTATGTTAATTAAATTAATGCAATATTTAATTGATTGGTGACTTGCGTAAATGAGTCAGACGGTACTTTACGTGAATTTCGACTTTCTCAATTATTTTATAATGATAACCTATATAGTGAATGGGCGACCGTCAGTTTAGTCAATTCGTTTTTATAAGAGACGTATTCCAGCATTAAATTAAATGGCGTAATTTGTATTACACTTGGGATCAAGTACGAAATTGTAGATGATCTGCTACTGTAAGGTTAGTATAATTCTTTTGATATTAACGCGGAATTATCATATGTAGACAATACTGTCTATTGTTAATCAATGTCTCATTGCAAATACTACAGTAACAAATTAGTGTAATTGTAATTACTGTAATAATTACCTGAATTAGTATTCTGTCTTTGTGTTTTCTTGAATGAATGAATTAGTAGTATTAACTTAAATGTAATTTAAAAAACGTAGCGCTAACAAATAACTGTGGATATTGATGAAAAGAATCGACGTTTTAACAACTGGGGAAACAGATGATTTAACACTATTCACCCATTCATTTGGTCCAATAGATTTCGTGCGGTCCATCTATCCTATGTTTGAGCTGAAAGACGCCCACGCCGCTGTCAAGCAGAAAACCAACGCCGCCTGGGCTGCCGTCAAGCGGCAGAACAGGAAGCTGGAGCAGCAGCTGCAGCCTCGCAAGCGATATCGGTGCCATAGCTGTGATTGCACGCAGGACGGAATAGTCGACGGATCCACCGAGTAATTGTCCCTTTATAACCCAAATCAAACTAATTAGTTAGTCGACTAAGTGTTAAATGATACCAGTTAACTTGCAGTAGCTAACGTGATGGTTAATTAAGCGAAATTGTTTTACATTTTGTCCATAGGGATGATGGAAACTACCCGGTTGATGGTCTTTTCGTGCAGACGCTCTCGACGGTAGACGAGTACCCGAACAACGCTGAAGATGGATCTTCTTGACCGGCTGGTGTATTGTCCTAAGTTACGTCATTCTGCCATTTTAGGGGATACTGTGTTGTAAACATCAATATCGTGTATGTGCGAGACGTGTATAATGTTTCAGTCGTGTAAGTCTGATGAAATAGAGAACTTGACCTGTGACATGTCAGACTAAGAATTCTTATCTCTGCGGCGGGATAATCGTACCTAAACTTCAGCAGATTTGTACTTCAGTGATGACTGGCCACTGGGCGTGAAGGTATCGGTAAAAGAACAGCCCCAGTTAAGACTAATACAGTGTGAATCTTTAGATGGATTCTACAGCTGAATTGAATGAATATGAAATTCATTTTTTGGACATAAATTCTGAAATGCAAAAAGATAATTCTGAGATTAGCACAAAGGAAGGATTAGTACGGTCGTATAAACACATTAAAGTGGGTCGATTTTAATGATCGAATTTTTGCTGTGCTCATTCTCCCTCGTGACGGAGAAAAAAGATACCAAAGACTGAAATGTTTAGCTGATCGTCGCTTAGACATTTTGACTCATACGCAGCCAAGTAAATAAGACAAACGATATGAACAAAAGACTTCCCGAATCGAACTTCTTCGATGTACATTTCGCGCTTCTTACCACTTGGCTTTGTACCGGTGGACTAACTGTGCGGCAACGGAAGGAAAGTCTGGAAGCAAGTGTAAAGACCAGGTCGCAGGTCAAGGTAAGTGGTCAGTTGAAGGTTAAACGAGCATTTTGCTTCTTCACTTCTGTCTCGACGACTTAATTAAAAGTCTGTGGTTTAGATTGAGAAGTAGGTATGTCAGAAGCGCCGTCTAGCAGCAGCTCACGTAAATAGGATTTAGCTGAACTGGTATACTCAGATTCACAACTACTCTGGTCTTAACTTCACCTTCCTTCATTAATCAACGCATTCTAACTTAAACTTGATTACAGTTTCATTTTCTGAGCTGCTAAGACATATAGATAGATAACATTTCGACATAACCTAAGCAAGTCGTTCACAGTTGAATGATGCAATAGTAACCACTTGAAAAGCTTCGCTGGAAGTGGTTTGACGTTTCCCTTTTCCTCGTGCCTCTCCATGGATTCAAACCACTGGGCAAAGTTGATAAGCAGGATTATCCGACGTTCGCTTACATGGTTCATAGCAGTAACATACAGTAGATCAGTTATCAGGTTCCAAGACAACATGTCACTTAAAGTGTCTGCAGTAGCGCTTGTCTTACTGAGTTATGTGTACTCGGCGGACTCGACACAAGGTACCACAGGTTAAGGAGGTATGTTGAAGCTAATTCATATGCATCTGTTTGAGTATATAGCTAGATGTGGAGAACCTGGGACGCCAGCAGATGGATATCGCAAGACGACAAGCAGTTCTGACGGGGTTATATATGGGTGTAACAGCACGGCGAGATTCCGGCTAGTTGGAACTGCAGAGCGCAGGTGTTTGACGAACGGTTCGTGGGATAATCCGATACCATGGTGCGGTAAGTTGTGTTATCTATGAAAGTAATTATGTAAGTAGTAAAACTATGTAATGTTACGTACGCCTTATGTTCAGTACGATAGTATGCGATCCTTGACTTGAGCGTCTGTGTAAACTATAGCGTGTTTGAACTCTTGTAGATCCCAATCTGCTGTTTGAGGATTATGGTATCCTGCAGAACTACTCGTGCATCTATGGAGAAAAAGAGTTTTCTACAAAGAATCTCGAACCTTTATTCAACAGCCAGCATGCACTTACTCTTGACAGGCTGAAAGAGATTACATTACTACTAAAGAGGGAGACGAGGATCAGCAGAGTGGAGGTCAACGTCACAATTATAGCAAGTACGAAAGAAATGTTAAAATCGTGTTCCTTTGTCTTTTAAAGCCAGTCATTTAACTGGTTTATCTTGATCACAGATTTGAATTGGACCATTTCGACTTCAGTTCTCGTCCATAGTGACCAGACAGGCACGTCCGACTGCAAAAATATATCTTCGTCCGTTTTCAACTGCGGTTCATCTTATTCCAAAAACATTTCCATAGTGTTTGATGGCCTTAGGACTTACAACCTAACTTACGTCGGTTTGTTTCTAGACCATACTGGTAGGTGTAAGTATCCTTGATTCCTGTTACTTTCTGCTATGACTTTTTATTTATCGACAGCAACAAATAACACCGACTGCGGCGTTCCAGACATACCGAACAATGGTTATTATGAACGAAATGAAAACAGAGTCATCTACAAGTGCCATTCAGACTACAGGATGGTAGGAAACGATACTGTAGTATGTCGAGGTAGAGAATGGCAAGGGATTGCTCCAATATGTAAGTACCTTTTAGGTTGAATTTCTTTTCATACTTGTGATACATTGTTGTTTATTCTTTTGAATTCCTTTGATTCCGACTCGGAAGGCACTGCAGCAACGCCATGGTACAAACTTGAATCTTTCATAGCTTACTGGCAAACTTCACATGTTAACTAATATCCAGAGGATTTATAGTAGTCTGAGTATGCATATGTTAAACCTTTACTGAGGACTTGTAGTAGTCTGAGTATGTGTAGTACAAGTCTATACGTGTATATTCAATTATATATGTATGAGTCAAGTATGGAAGTATAGTGGTAGTCTGAGTAGTATTCGCTATCACCATGAAGTCCGTATCTCCAAGCATAATTAAACCTTTATTGGGAATGCTGTATAAATGTTATAGTTCCGATCAACAAGAAGAAATTTGTTGTTTCCAGGTTGAAGGTGTTCCTATCCGTCGTCTGTGTAGTTCTTGCTGCAATCCTGCTAATTTTCCTTATCCAGTGGATACGGAATAGGTAAATACACCATCTTGCTCTTGACATCAGTGATTGATTACCGAATCAAGTACCAATAACCTTGCCGGTAATAATACCAATGCCTCAATTAAGTATTTTTCGGTTCAAACATTATTGCCTTG